>CAJHQQ010000978.1:0-126327 GCA_905132885.1 Moricandia moricandioides | reverse complement strand
GTGGATTCTTCCTTGAAACTTGAAACCGAGAAGAAGAAAAAGAAAAATAAAAAAGTATGTTGAGATAAGTGAAGCAAGTACATGTGGCAATCCTGGACTTGCGATCTTCCACCTTTTTCTCTTTCCCCTAGATCTTCCCCTCTCTCACTCTCACTCACTCTTTAACACACTTTCCGAGTGTGCGACGAAGTAAGAGCCCCACAATCATCAACAATGGCGTCCACCTGTGCAAGACTCGACACCGTATTTCTCCTTTCTAGGTTCGCCGGCGCCGCCAAGTATCCGCCGTTGTGGCCTTCATCGTCCTCGCACTCTTCTCTCTTCTCCTCCGGGATTCACCTTAAAGCCAAGCCGAATTCGCGTCTACGATCGGTTACAGCATCCTCTGGTGAAAGCATTGAGGTTTATCTGAATCCATTTCGAATACTGCCTTCCTGAATTTTGAATATTCTTGGTCGCTTATTAGATTTAATTCTTCAGATAAAATCGTTGCCGACGAAGCCCATCGAGGGGCAGAAGACCGGAACTAGCGGCCTCCGGAAGAAGGTACCAATCGAAATTAATCATAACGTATTTGCCTTAGGCTTTCAACCATATTTGTGTTTCAAGTGTATCAGCTCCAATATGATATTTGAAGTTAACCAAGTGGTCTTGGCCTAGTGGTAAAGGGGCTTCGACTGGAGCTTCTGCCCTGGGTTTAATTCCCATTAGCTATCCATAGACGTTTTAAGTGGCAAGAAAATCCGGTTTTCTATGGGTCTCGTGGTGATTAATCTTTAGGCCTAGAAAACCTTTGGGATTCACCATGTTTATTAAAAAAGAATGATATTTGAAGTTACAATTCTGCTAACTGTTTTGGATATTTATGAATCCAGGTGAAAGTTTTCATGGAAGAGAACTATCTAGCCAACTGGATCCAGGTCCTGATTCCTAACTCAACTTTGATTGCAATACTGAACTGGTAACTCAAGCCTGTTTTACTTGTCTAGGCATTGTTTAATTCATTGCCACTAGAGGACTACAAAAATGCGACTTTGGTTTTAGGAGGTGATGGTCGTTACTTCAATAAAGAGGCTTCACAGGTTTTTTTCCACTGCAACTTCCAAAAGTTATCTTTACTCATTTCATTCTTTAAGCCCTTTGCTTTTCTTGCAGATCATAATCAAAATTGCGGCTGGGAATGGAGTTGGGAAAATTTTAGTTGGACAGTAAGTTTCCTTTACCCCATTTAAAGTTTCTTGCATGAAATACAATGTTGAAAGATTGGTCTCTCTAGCTACCTGTACCATATTATTTACGAATGAAACTTTGGGATCAAACCTTAAACTTAATCCTTGTAGGGAAGGCATTTTGTCAACCCCAGCGGTTTCCGCTGTAATCAGGAAACGAAAGGCAAGCAACTTTTTTTTTTATCTATAACTTCTTAGAAAGCTCAACATTATTTTTCAAATACTCATATTGATCATTATCCTCACAGGCAAATGGAGGATTTATTATGAGTGCAAGTCATAATCCTGGTGGACCTGAATATGACTGGGGTATCAAGGTGAAATATCAGTGGCATGCCCTTGCATATTTTTTGTTAAGTTTAGTTTTGATTGTAGTTCATCGTGTGTGGAGATTTGGGTCTTGATTGTTGAACAACAATGAATTATAACTTTATAACCCTTTGCTTGCAATTTGTAGAGGTTAGATGATAGATTAATCACCTACTTTATCTTATTTTTGTTAATTTACAGTTCAATTACAGCAGTGGTCAGCCAGCTCCTGAATCCATTACTGACAAAATTTATGGAAATACACTTTCAGTAAGTATCTGCTTAACTTTGATTGACCTCTCTCTAGCCAAGTTTTCCTTTGATGAACACTGAATATTTTTGCACCCTGTCAATTTTTTTTGGTATAATGATCTAGTCTCTGGTACACATTTTTAGATCTCTGAGATTAAGGTGGCAGAGATTCCCCGACATTGATCTTTCTCATGTTGGAGTTACCAAATGTGGGAATTTCAGTGTGGAAGTTATAGATCCTGTTTCCGACTACTTGGAGCTCATGGAGGTAAGAATATATTCAGATGCTTTTCTGTTCTGTTGTTATGATCTTGGTATGTTTTGACACTGAATAGGTCCATGATGTTTTATGCAGGATGTGTTTGACTTTGATCTCATTAGAGGTCTTCTTTCAAGATCAGATTTTGGGTATGTTTTTATCAGTGTCATCTCGGTTGCAGTGTCATTCAACGTGATAAGATCCGAAACTAGGCTATGATTTGATGTTTCTGTTGTTGTTTCTTTGCTTTGCCTTTTAGGTTCATGTTTGATGCCATGCATGCTGTTACTGGTGCTTATGCGAAACCAATTTTTGTCGATAATCTTGGAGCCATACCGGTATGTGTTGGACATTAAGATAAATGTTCCATTTAGTTTTTCAACTTTAGACTTTTCAGATGATTGGTGTTTAATTATATATTGTAGGATTCAATTTCTAACGGAGTTCCCCTCGAAGATTTTGGGCATGGCCATCCAGATCCTAATTTGACGTAAGAAACAAACGAAAAAGAAGCTTGCAGTACTCACTAAGTATATAACCTCTGTAAAACTTCTTACATCTAGATATGCAAAGGATTTGGTTGATGTCATGTATCGTGACGACGGGCCTGATTTTGGAGCAGCAAGTGATGGTATGATTGTGGACAGATATCTTTAAAATGTTACTTGTTGTTTTAGCTTAGTTACTAAAATAGTGTTTTTTTTTTTCTGATAGGTGATGGTGACAGAAATATGGTTTTAGGAAACAAATTCTTTGTCACTCCTTCAGATTCTGTTGCTATCATTGCAGCCAATGCACAAGAAGCAATTCCATATTTCCGTGATGGTCCTAAGGTGAGAGTGCTTTGCATAAGTTTCGTTTCATCATTTTCATAGATATATTAGCCGTTTAAAGTTAATGGATGTCAAACTTAATCTCAGGGTCTAGCACGTTCTATGCCAACTAGTGGTGCTCTGGATCGTGTTGCCAAGAAGTTGAAGCTTCCTTTCTTCGAGGTCAACCAGTTTTAGTCAACAGATGTATTTTTCTTTTTCAGGATACATATTCTTGACAATGTAAGTTGTACTTGTAGGTTCCCACCGGATGGAAATTTTTTGGAAATCTTATGGATGCTGGAAAATTGTCAATCTGTGGAGAAGAGAGCTTTGGCACAGGTTCTGATCACATCCGTGAGAAGGATGGCATATGGTACCCTCTTTCTTAAACTTAATTGTCGATAACAAACTGGTGAACATCTGACATAAATTCTTGACAATCTTAATGCAACTGAATAAATATAATCGAGGATAGAAATCACCAGTTTTCGAATGGTGGTTAGATCTATTCTGCATTTTCAAGAAATTTTACTACACCGTGATCTCTTGTACTCTACTCTAACGAGGGGAACTCCCCAAATTACGACCTGAATAAACAGATAAATTTGATTATGTATGGGAGGAATCTCTCATGAATTACTTTATCATTTAGAAGATACTAAGATAAGGTGTCACATAAAAATGTTCCCTACTTTCACTTCTTTATAAACTGTGTGTGTTTTCCTTGTGAAGTTAGTTATACTATTCTTTCTGTGCATCTGATTTTTTCAATCCCATTCCGTGGCGTTGGGATATACTAGTCTGTTTTCACATTATTAGGATGACTCTAACCTTAAATGACAGGGCTGTGTTAGCGTGGCTTTCGATCCTAGCTCATCGCAACAAGGACAAGAAACCAGGGGAGAAGTTGGTTTCTGTTGCAGATGTTGTGAAAGAGTACTGGGCGACATATGGAAGGAACTTTTTTTCTAGATACGACTATGAAGTAAGTAAGATTGTGTTTGATTTTCTTTGTAACAGGTCTCAGAACTAGTTACTTTATTGACCCTCATGTTTTTTTTTTTGCGTAATCAGGAATGTGAATCTGACGGAGCCAATAAAATGATCGAGTATCTTAGAGATATCGTGTCGAAGAGCAAGGGCGGTGAAAGTTACGGTTAGGTTCATCCATCCCAGGTCTATTTTATTTTTCTCCTACTTAATAACTTAATTTCAATTGGTTCATCTCTCAGGAAACTATGTCCTCCAGTTTGCAGATGATTTTTCATACACGGACCCTGTAAGTCTGATAATAAATAATGTCGATGATGATGATTCATCAATGCCTGTACATGCGATATGATGAGCATGTGTTCAAAACTCTGGATAGGTTGATGGAAGTGTTGCATCCAAGCAAGGTGTTCGGTTTGTTTTCACGGATGGATCCAGAATCATATTTCGTTTATCCGTATGTTTTAAATCAGATTCAGAGTTTTTATGTATGGAGAGACTCATTGTCCCCTATCATAGTGACCTAACTTGGATTTTTTTATTTTTTTTGGTTCCAGGGAACTGGTTCAGCTGGTGCTACGGTTCGAATATATATTGAACAGTTTGAGCCGGACGTTTCAAAGCATGATGTGGATGCACAGATAGCTCTAAAACCTTTGATAGGTTCGTTCCTGTTTTTGGTTTCGGGTAGACGTAAAAATGTCATATTGGATGAGTTTAGTAATGATATAAGTCTTGTTTCATGCAACAGATCTTGCATTGTCTGTATCAAAGCTGAAGGAGTTTACAGGGAGGGAGAAGCCCACTGTCATTACATGAGAAGAGAAAAACAATTCTGTGTTACATGGTCCTTATGAAAGGCAAAGTTGGGTTCCTGACTTCAGTTTTGTCTGCCATGTTTCCAGAACAATGAAATGCTTATCTATGTAACATTTTTATATATATAACTTGAAACTTCTTCTGTATACATAAATAAACCGATATATTTTCTTTAACTTGTGGAGTCAAGTTCGATGATTCATGACTATGTAATCATTTGCTAACATCCGGACCAATTAGCTTGATACTATGCGCACGGTCGTCTCTTAGGCTGCTTGTAATTGGGTGTTTCAGCTCAATTATTTGTATCTTGCATGCATCCTCTTCATTGGTTTGTCCTTTTCCTCAGGTTGGATAAGAAAGCAGAGAAGCTGGACTTGTTTTTCGTCTATGTACTTGGAGGCTTCTTTAGCTGACAATTTTTCATGATAGAGACTATCTCCCGATGGCCCTTCAAAGACCAGTCCTTTTGCTGTACAAGACTATTCACACATATACACTATTATCAAATTTCTTGGATATTTTTATTGTGAATCTAGAATGAAAAATGAATATAGGGTGCATAATCTAGTGTTTGATGAACATAGGTACTAATGAAATCATGTCTACATATTTACACAGATTCTTGGTAATTAAGGATCTTTGTTTATTTTATTTTTCTCATCTCGTCTTATTCCAAAGTTCTGTTCTCTGCACAAACGCCTGGTCGTATTCATATATCGTAAACAGTGAGACATGCTTTTTGGCGTTATTTAGTGATAAAGTCATGTCTTTTTCTAGAGAAATCAATAAACAAAGATCTATAAGAGATCATCTTTGTTCCCTGATGTCTAGTGTCATCCGTTAAGACACACTCACACACACTCTCTCTCTCTGTCCACTCAAATAATGCCACAGGAGAAGAAAAAAAGAAGAAGGTAACCTTTTCAAAGTGGAAAAACAAGAGAATGAAACGGAGCTATGTTTGTGTCCTTATTTTGTGAACGAGTGACGAACCAGATGCTGAAACGTAGTCCATTGTTGTGGGTCTATCAATATCCTTCTTGTGATTTCTTCTCTTTTTTAAAACATATTTCCTCTGTTCCCCACCTTCTTTTTATCTCTTGTTGTGTCGTATACCGTTTTGTTGTTTGTATTTATTTTCATTGGTATCCAATGTATGACTGACTATTTCTCAACTTATATATAATTAATAAAGTATAAAATATAGAATATAGAATGAATGTCTCCAAGTACTTCAAGTTTTCAGACACTGGTCTATATTTTATTTTTAGTTCTTATTATATATTTGTTGAGATACCTTCTCTCATACTTCCAACCAGGTTGTTCTTAGATCCTTTGAGCGTACCTTTGACCTAAATGCTCATCACATGGCCGGATCTTGGCATACGCTAGTGAAAACATTGTCTTGATTCGCAAAAAAAAATTGAAGTTTTTTCTATAGAAATAGATTCCAAATTATAATTTTTTTTAATTAAAGTTCATAAAAAATTGTTTCAAACCCTCCATAATCTCAGATTCGGTTCTGGCTGATCAGTTTGGATCTGATCATAGGTTACAAGAACATGACTTGTACGGGACTCTTAAGAAGAGAAGAGGCCCCTCCTTTTCTTTTGTTTGTTTTCACTTTTGGAGATACCTACACTTACCTGCAATTTTGCTGTTATGTGTGACAAGAATAGGAGGAAGTTATGGTTTGATAGTGAGATTGTCATGTCAAAAGCACCGTTTTTTTTTTGTCGATTAGTGAAGAGGAGGGACCTCTCTTAGTGGTTTTATAAAGTAGAAACGCCAAGTCACAAGACATTATTGGTTTTGTTTGATTCTCATAGTTTTCACTCGTAAACATCTTTCTATCTTTTTCTTCAGGTTTTTCTTTCAATTCGTGCATGGAAAGTTAAATAGAAAAAAACAAAAATGGGGCGCTTTTACTTCTCTTTGACCTAGCTTTTTCTTCCCATTCTACATCATTTCGCCTTTTTTTTCTTTCCTCTTTATGTCAGTTGTTTTGTAATCCTTTCGATTTGAATTCCAAAAATAGAAATTGTCACTAACAAAGTGTACAAGTATCTTTTAAATACATCTTTCTATGACTTATTAATATGAGTTTGTGACTGAATTAAAAATTTTAACATAATCAGTAACCGATGTAAAAACTATTCAAACGGATCATGTAAGGCGGTATTTTTGGTTTCACGTAATATCCAAACTTCATTCGAATCCAAACGGTATCTGAAAGTCCCAACTTTTTTTTTAGTAAATCGGAACTGAAAAACTGAATTAATATATTTCGGATGAGTATTTAAATCTATGTATTTTGGCCCCGTCGCAAAAATACCTGAACTTAAGGCGAAATATTATTAACAAAATTTAAAATGAGTTTGGATCTAAACCGGATCTAAGAATAGTCATAAAAGTTACTCGGAATTGGAATATTGTTAACCACATCCAATCTACACATAGATGATAAAATCTATGTAAGAGGCTGTTTGTTTTGTCATCTGTCATCTCCATATAGATGATCTATTTACATAATTCATTTAAATGATTCATTTAGATATTATTAAGATTGTTTGTTTGTCTATGTAAATGATCATCTCGATGAATCATCAAAATGTACTAGGGCCTGTTTGTTTCACCATCCAGATGAGTCATCCGGATAGAGATGAGAGTTTTGTTTGTTTAGGCACTAAAAGTACAATTCTTCTAGATAGCTCATCTGAATGACTTTAAAATTTTATGCTTAATGTTTTTTTTATCTCCATCTCCATCTAGATGAATTTAGTGTATAAATTACTCGTATACCCTTGTTTAGATTTAAAACTTTTATCTTTATTTCACTATATTAATTTTTATTAACTACATAAATAAAATTATTTTAAAATATGGTTTTGCAGAAAATATAATTTTGTGATTTAGTGGGAAAATATATATTTACGATTTTGGCAGTAAAACACATTTTTGGAGTTTTGGCGGGAAACACGCTTTTTGCGGTTTTGGCGAGAAAACACATTTTTTACGGTTTTGGAGAAAAAACGTTTTTATGGTTTTGACAAAAAAACGTTTTGTGATTTTTACGGGAAAACGTATTTTGCGGTTTTGGAAAAAAATGCATTTTACGGTTTTGGAGGAAAAATATATTTTGCGGTTTTGGCGAGAAAACACTTTTTTGGTTTTGGCACAAAAACACATTTCTACAGTTTTGGTTTAAAAACACGTTTTTATAGTTTTTGCTGGAAAACGTTTTTTTACGGTTTGGTAGGAAAACATGTTTTTGCGGTTTTGGGTTTTGGCGGGAAAATGCGTTTTGCGGGTTTTTGGCGGGAAAATGCGTTTTGCGGGTTTTTGGTGAAAAATGTATTTTTGAGATTTTGGCGGGAAACTAGTTTTTTTTTGTATTTTTGGCGGGAAATACATTTTTTGTTGTTTTAGCAAAAAAATGCATTTTTCGTTTTTAGCAGGAAAATACGTTTTGTCTGGAAAATGTGTGTTTGCGGGATTTGGCGCGAAAATATACAGGTTTACGGGTTTTGGCGGAAAAATGTGTGTTTTTAAATCTTGGCGGGAAAATGTGTTTTTGTGTTTTTTGCGGGAAATGCGTTTTTGTTATTTTTGTGGAAAAATGTGTTTTTCCGTTTTGGTGGGAAAAACGGTTTTGTCATTTTTTCGTGAGTGATAAAATGATATTGGATTTAAGCTTATAATTTGTTAAATATATAAGAGGTATAATAGACATTATTCTATTTTGACATAACCATCTCCATCCAGATGGTCCAAATTGGTTGAGCTGGATGGACTTTAAAATTAAGACTAAAATTTTAAAGTCATGAACCATCTATATAGATTGTACTTTTAGTGTCTAAACAAACAAAACTCTCATCTCCATCGGAATGACTCATCTGGAGGGTAAAACAAACAAGCTTTAAGTGCTGAACTCGGATCTGAAAATCCCGCTCAGAGTCTAAACCATCTATAATATTAAAATATGTGACTATTTTTAGGTGCTTTTTATTTTTGCAAAGTATTTACAGTACTATCATTAACTTTTAATTTTAATTAAAAATTTGGAAGTTACTTGCAACAACCAATCGAATAACAAACTGAAATATAATAGGAAAGTTAAAGGATCCACCTCATTACCATCGCCAAATATGTTAAGTCAGACATATCATTTACTGTTTTGAAATATGTTAGATTCTTCCGTTTAATGTCCACCTCACATTACATGCCATCAAATACGTTCAATATATAATCCTATTTTCATGAGTAATTGAGTACGTATTTGATATAATATTTACCAAAAATTTAACATAAATTTAAATTATTATTATGTTTTAGTATAGTCTGTTTTTTTTCACTTGATATCTTTAACAGAATCGATTTTATTCTTTGTTTACTAGATATTCTTTAATGCTAAAAGTATTTTTATATAATCATCCTAAATAAATTGTAAAAAATAAAAATTTGACTCATTTCAATTATCACAATTTGCATATTGTGTGAGGATATCCTAAGAACAACTTGGATTTCGTTTTGAAAAGATTTTGTGATTTTAAAAATTGAAAAAATATCAAAATATATAACTTCATTAATTTACTTTAATAATAATCTAACCAAATTTAGTTTCAGTTACTTTGAGATTATCCATGTTTAATAAAAGGACAGACAATTTTGAGCGCAATGCCAAATCCGACCTACCTCGTTCATGTAGACACATACTTACCTGTTTGGTTTGCATAATTTTAGTCGAGTTTGTTTAAGTTGATAACAAAAAAAATCCTAACCACATTGTAAAAAAGATTAAGTATTTGACTCCTTTTTTATAATACATGATTTTATTCTTTAATTTGTAAAACATATGCATATTATGCTTTTGTTTTGAAAATGTTGCTTTAGAAGTTAAAAACAGATATATATATATATATATATATATATATATATATATTCAAATATGAATTTCCATAATTTTGAAAATATTTAATGAGAGATTTTGCATACATCAAAATATAGAACTTCCATAATTTGTAAGAAGATATCCCTTTGAATAACTTGTGCAACATTAAATATTATCAATTCCACTACTTTTTGGTATACATTACAATATAAAAATATAGAAAATTTTAATTATATTATCTATGAATATATTTATGAACTTAACATCAATACTATTAAAACAAAAGCAATATTTATCTACTTGTAAGTAATCTATGTTGGACCATTAAATTTATTTAATTTCTCATTTATTTTCCTACAACTAAGTTAGTTATTAATAAATATACATATATCTAATCAATTATTTTAATATTTTCAAAACAAGATATCTAAAAAGATATTCTTAAGTATCTTTCCTTAAGATTAGATTTTAGTAATATCTTTGAATATCCTTTATTTAAAATGTAAATATACATTTCGTTTTAATACTTACTTTTAAATAATAAAATTCATAATTAATATTAACTATAATTATAAACGAATAATAATTCATTTTTCATTTATATAATAAGAAATATATTTTCTGTAATATTTTTATATACATAATTAAACTACTACACCAGTTAATAAATATAAAGTAATTTAATTCATTTATCAACTACTTTATAAATTATAAAATAAAAGAATAAAATATATTCATGTACTTACAACATATTTTAACTTATTAAAAAAATATCAAATTACGATATCTAAGCTAATAAGTAATTTCATCAGTTAATATAAATATTTAAATTAAATATAAAAAAAAAATTTAATAAATTTATCAAATATGGGATGATTAAAATGACCATATTTAATCTGTATAATAATTCTGACAAATAAATATAATAATAAAATATTTTTTACCATGATAAAAATTAAAAAATTGTATCATAAATTAAAGTGTTAAAATATAAATAAAAATTGATATGAGGTAGGTTATATAAATGAATTATCTTATTTTCATAAATTATATTCATGTAAATTTTAATTTCATTTTATATACTTTAGAAAAAAATGTTTTTATAAAAAAAGATACATATGTATAAGATTCTAATTTTTAGTAAATAATTTTTTGAATAGAAATACATCTGGCGCTTTAATGTGTGGGTCAAAATCTAATAATAAATATTATTATTAGATATGTAATAAAAATATATAAAAAAGGAAATTAATAAATATTAAAATGTCTAATATGAATAATTAAATTAAATTAAATTTTTAAAAAACCAAAAATAAAACATCGAAAAAATATATTCTAATAACATGTGAACAATAAAGGTAAACTAAATAAATAAATAAATAAATAAGTAATTATATTTATTTCAAACCCAAATCACTAAATTGTAATAATCATATATGAATCCTTGATGCTCAAATCTATTTTTATTTTAGTATGCATCCTCTCAAATATTGATCCATTACACTTCAAAATGATAAATTAGTTTGACTAAAAATTTTTATGGCTAACTTTTATAAAATTAGAGAATCACATTCATAATATATCCACCATTCATCTAAACATTCATAAATTAGAAAATTTAAATATGCAAGTTTAAGTCAAATTGTATTACATAATGTGTCATCCATAGGTTCAACTGGTAGTCGGGTCTCAGGTTCTAGCGAGTTTTTTGTCATTACATAACGAGTTTTCTAAAAAAAAACAAACATGATTATATATAGAGTCATCACTTTTGTCATTTTAACAACGGGTCCGGGTCGAGTTCTAGAACACTGAATATAATGCTTCATGTCTAACATTTAAATGTAGATACATAATCAAAAATAAAAATTTATATCATATAAATTTGATTTGTTTCAAAAATCTTGCGCTTTGAAAGCGCGGATCAAAATCTAGTCTAATCTATTAAATTCGAGTCCTATGACTTTTTGATGTGTGATATTTGTATTTGGACCAACTATTAGAAAATTAATCGAAATATACATAGTTTAATTATAATATCTTTTAATATCTTAATCAAAAGCAATTAAACAATTTTTTTTAAAAAAAAATCAAACAATATCTTTTTAGAATTTTTTAGAATTTATTTTTGTAATTAATTAACATAAATTATAATTATCACTAAAATATAATTATAAAATAAGATTAACTCAGTTTTGATTTTAAAAAAAATTAAAACATATAAAATATTTAGCTGATAATTGCAAATTAAAATAATTATTTTCAAAGTATATCTAAAAAAATTAAGAATTATTTTAAATAAAAAGTAATTAAAATACATTCAATCTATTAAATTTGAGTCATATTTTGTTTTTCATGTGTTTTATTTTAATTTTGGACTAATAAGCTCATGTTCATCTAAATCATTTAGATTACATATATAACATATTTATTTATAAATGTAATTTATAATAAATATGTTCAACCAATTTAAATAAAATTGGTCATTAATCTCAAACCAACCACAATGTATTTCGAAAATAAAATCACATCTATATAATAAACAATTCACATATCTTACATTCCTTAATGTTTATAATTTTCAAAAAATAATCAGTTATAAATGGAATCATGTATATTAAATCTAATTTTTAGCATATCATATATTCACTAATATATTTAATTAAAAAGCGTAAAACACATTCAAAATAGATCATATAAAAATTAATTTTCTAAAAGATTTTAAACCATATGAAATGGATAAAAAATTAAGGTTAAGGTTAATTGGTCAAAGTGACACATTAAAGTTAGAGTTCGTGTAGACTTCTCGCTGTCACTTCATAAACAAATACTTATATTAGGTATTAAGATTTCTGTAACGACATACGATTCTTCTAAAAGTTAGAAACAACAAACTTAAACATTCTATAAAGTAAAATAAAGGTCTAATTATAAAAAATAAACTTAACCGCGCATGGCGCGGGTTCTATTCTAGTTTTAAAATTAAAATTGGATCCATAATATATGGAACATATACAACTGCATAAAGATATTTGATCCACAATATATACATCAATTTTCATACTATATTTTTACGAAAGAAAAAACTTTCATAGTATCTATACAAATATTCCTTGGAATATCGCTGACCATCTAATTTTTTTGACTACACTATTATTATAAACACAAACTTACCTAAAGATCTTCAGAAATTACAATTCCAATAAAAAATTCACTCATATCTCCTAATATGAAAATCGCAGTTCTCAAAGATACAAGACCTTTCAAAACAGGTTAGCCGATACACATAAAAGTGCTACACTTATATAACCAATACACTTCTACACTAGGAGAAACTATGGAGATCATCTTAGCATATGAGAATGTAAGTATATTCTTAAGCCTTTATTTCTCTTAAATATATTATATATACCGGTTCATATTTAGCTGTATGCTGACTATATGGAGACCGAAAACATGGTATTAAAACAGAACCAAAAAAGAAACCAAAAAAAAAAAACTAAAACCGAATCAGTGTTTACAAATATCTTAACGGTTCTTATATCTTTGGAACAAAAAAACTGAAACCAAACCAAAACAATACCAAAAACCAAATGAGTACTCAACTATCCAAAATACAGTTTATATTCCTACAAATATTAGTTATAAAGTTTTTAAATTATCAAATATTTTTTAAAACTACATATAAACTTAACTAGCCAAAATAACGGATTACCATATTAGTTTTCATCCTCAATATTTTAAATTATCATAATTTCTCGATATAAACAAATCACTTTGAATATTTTAAATTCGGAATACCAAATTTATCCGAGTTATCCGATATTTTATCAAAAAAGGCAAAATGTTATTTTACCGAATTATTCAAAATTATCCAAAAACGGGAACCGACCTAGAATCGAATTGAACCATAAAATTTAACGGGTTTCTCATATTGTTATCCAAAACAAACCGAAAAACAAAATAACCAAACCAAAACTAAACCCAAGTTCATAAATAATCGAATAATTCATATATCTATTGAACCGAAAAAACCAAAACCAAATCGGAACCTAACTAAAAAATCTGGAACCAAACCAAAAACGAACGCCTAGGTCTAAACATATTAGTGAACAAACATAGGGATCAGTAAAATATTTCAACAAAATAATTATGCGCTTTAAAAGCGCGGATCAAAATCTAATTAATTTTATTCTCTCTTTTCTTTCATAAAAGATTCATTACAACACAAATTATATATATGACCTCATATATCATTACTATATAATTTAACAACTGAACTTTTTTGTACTTTAGAAACTAAAATAATGATACTATGTTTCTAGTAAACTAATTCTTATAGCCACTCAAATTCAAATATATTGCTATGGTAAGTAATAATTGAGAATATCATTCTATGGGAAATATCCCTTAGACATTATCTAAGAAATAATTGTCCATGTGTCATACCACATTGATTTTGAAATAAAAATGATGACATATCATACTAACAACTAGGTAGTAATCCGCGCCGTGCGTGGAGTGAAACAATTGCTTAGATTATTTATTTTACGTTGTACCGATGGATTTGTCGTATAGTTTTTCCTAGGGATGAACATAATATCTGTTTAGATTTAGTTGATCTATTAGAACTTCAGATTTTTAGAATTAAAAATCTAAATCTGATTCAGATATTTACAAATTTTAGTTTGAATCTCGTTCAAAATTGGTTCGAAGCATTGCTGATTCGGTTTGATTTCCAATGTCCATTTTAATTATGTAATTTTTCTAACAAAAATCTAAATATACTTAAGTCCTAAAAATCAGAAATTAAAAATAACATAAAACATATAAATTTGAATAATGTAAAACCAAATACTTAAATTTACATAAAAATTAGTTCAGTTTAATATTTAGATAGAAAACATATAGATATTTCAGTATTTTGAACATTTTTTTGTTATTATAGATATTTACTTGTGGCTATTTTAATAGTATTTAGATATTTTCATATGTTGAATATCTAATAGATATAAGATTTAAAATAATTGATATATTTGATATATCAATTATTTGATATATTTGATATAATTGATATAATAATTGATATATCTAACAGAAATTTCAACTGGTTTTGTTTTGGTCACTTAGGCTAACCATTTCAAATTTTATTTTCTTTAAAAAGAAAATCCATTTTTATCCTAAATGGAAATAAACAAGGTTTGCATATATTTTCTAAATATTTGGTAACTGTACTTCTTATATTTTTTAAAGATTAGGTTATCTTTATCCATAAATTACAGATTCTACTAGATGTAGAAATAAGACAAGGAGTTCGAAATAAAATTTCACTAGAGATCGATTTTCTTCTAGTGTGAAATTACTAAGAGAGAGTTACCTTAAAAACACATTCTCTCTTTCTTTTACGTCTGAGGACACAATATATTTTTTTCGCACACTTTCTCTTATACAATGTGTAATTTTCAGACCAAAATGACCTTGCTATTGGCTAAAAAGAAAGCATTTGGTTTGAGGTAGCTAACTAGAAGTAAATTGGTTTGTAGATGTTTATAGTAAATTGAACATGTATTACGAGACTAGGTAGTTGTATAGGTGTAGTGAATTATGCTTGGCTGTTAGATCGATTTTAAGAGAAAAAGATCTAACGATTTAGGATTAGCTCGATTGTTGTGTTTCTTTAAATGGGCACATGTGTAATAAATGAATGAAAATAATCTATAAAGTCTTGGTGACGAAATTTCCTACTTTTTTTTAACAAAAGCAAGCTGTGAGAGGGAGAGTGTTGGAAATTGCTGGTGAATTAAGATATGGACGCATGAGTTAGGGTAGACAGTTTGTGAACAGATAAATTGTAGATATGGTTCTTAGTGGATGAGGGTAGACAAGCTTCTGTGGACACAAAAATGGTACAAAAAATTTTGTGGACAAGTTTTTGTGAACTCAATTTAGTGTGGACACGCTTCTGTGGACACAATTTATGTGGACACGAAATGTTACAAAGTTTTTTGTGGACAAGTTTCCGTGGACACAATTTATTTGACGAGGCCATTGCTTTGACTTCAAAGATGCAGCCGTTGTGAACACTCCTCGCCATTCTCATTCTTTGATACGTCATCATATTGAATTTCTCTTTCTTCTTCGGTGTCATACTCTCTCTAGCAGGTTCTATCGACAAAAAAAGAGTTGTGACAGTATTTTGTAGAAAATAATCTTCATTTTCTAACTATTTTCCTCTTCATTTCTTAAACTCATCTCTGATATCTCGTCAGCTACTTGTGAATCCTTAATTTCTCTCACATGAATCATTCATTATCCATCTCATCCTATCATTTCTAAGATCTAATCAACCGAAGGAGAAGGATTTTGCCATGAGTGAAGAAGTAGAACACCAGATTTCTCCTTGAATAAGAGGCATCAAAGGAAAGTGAAACATATTTGAATAAATGATTGGAAACTAGAATTGTTACAATAATTAATTAAGAGATTAAAGTGAAGAAACAAAATGATTTAAGGAAGAAAGAATGATTGTGAAAGGTGAGATATTTTGGGATTTAGATAGATTTAGTTCAAAAATAGGATTGGTTTCGAGATAGGCAACTGATTTTTTTTTCAACCATTTTTGTCTAGTTATAAAATCTAAACAAATATATTTTCACACTAGTTGAAGGGCAAATTAGTCAATTTAATGAGTGAAAGTGCTCTCTCGGCCCAAAGTGTCTTTGTGGGTAATTGGAAACATAAAATGTGTCTTTGAAGGTAAAATTTTCAATTACTAATTCCACTTGTGGCCATGTCACATGGGTATATAACTCCCCTTGCGAACAATCAGATTTGTCTAGCGTCGGTGAACAGATCCCCAAAGATTAGTCGGTTGGGTCTCGATTCGCTGGATATCCCAGATCAATAAAAAAGAGAGATGATGTATCATAGTACAACTAGATTTCATAATAAATCATTTATAATACATAGACGTATAGAATATAAGGGACTAGATGATTTAGTGGTACTATAGTTCTAACCATTAGTCGTGATGTGCAATAACTTTAAATTCTTTAGGTGTATTTGTGTATTGTAGGTTTTAATCCAACCTAGAATGAAAGATATAAATAGAATTCAAGACATGATTTAATCTGAGGGGGTTTTTTACTTTTTAGTAACCAAGTAACATAACTAATCAACTTAACTAACAAGATTCAAATCAAACAAGTAACAAGGATGAACTTTCCAGTAACTTATTTAAAGTATGAACCTATGGATATATGTAAATAATATAGGATGACTAAGTTTCAAACTAAGATGTTATTCGGGCCACTAGTCAAGTCGCAAGCTAGCGTCATCATATCTTCCATATGGTCCACACCGGTTACCCTTTGGCTGCTGGCTAGACCATTTTGTAAGTCTTTTTGTAGTGGGCATGGGAAGACCTCTAGCGAAGGGCCATTGTTAGTCCTTTCTGATTTTGTTTACCCACTCTGAGATCCTTCCTGATTAGTTCCTATTCTGCATCACAATTCTAAGAGAATGAATACTCAAATTAACACTCGAATGTGATTGGAAATACGGTATTACCTTCCTTAAGGAAGTGATCACATAAAGGGCCATATTTTCAATGTTATCCGTCATTTGTTTTCTGGTGTAAGAGATTGGTATATTCTTCCCTTGATCTTCTTTGACAAGAACTCTGCTGATAGCTAAGGACGACACATCTATGTAAATGTATAGTGTGTTGCCTTCTTCTGATTTCACCAGTTTTGGAGGTCTTTCTAGATAAGCTATGAGTTGTGCATACGTATTCTCACAATTCTCGTTTCATACAAAAAATTTTCCCTCGCAAGATTTGATAACAGCTAGTTTTTTGTCAATTTACCTTGAAATGAATCCGTTTAACGCTGCAACTCCTCCAGTAAAATTATGCACTCTCCTAGTGTTCTTTCGAATTGGAAGATTATATATTGCCGAGATATGCTTTGGTCTTTTAGTGCCTATCTTCGTGACAATCCAAAACTCTCATTAGGTGATTCAAAATGCACACTTGTTCGGATTTTTGTTTCATTTATTGTTAGTATGATCTTTTGCGATTAAAGACTTAAACACCATATCATCAATGTAAACTTCCATTATTACATTGAGTTTATAGCAAACATTTTATTGACGAGACATGGATAAGTTGCTCTTGCATTTTCTAGGATAAATAACCTCACTTTGTAATAATATGTTCCAAAATTAGTAATGAATGCCAACTTCTCTCTCTATCATCATGATGTCATCATGAGCTGGTTAAAAATTGAAAATGAATCCATGAATGTTAGTAACTGATTGCTTACACTGACCCACAAAATGATTGAAATGTGAGAGAGGAATTATATATTTTGGACTCGCTTTGTAGTAGATTAGTGAAGTCGACATAGATTTTAACTTGCCATTTTTCTTCTAAAAAAATCGGGTTGGCAAACCAATCCGGATATTCGATTTACGTTATTGATCCAGTGTTAAGTAGCTTTCTACTTTGTTGTTTACTGGTTTTTCTCTTGGGCTGAGATTATGTCACTTCTACTTGATTGTCTTAAAAGTTGTATCAATTTTTAACTCGTACATTGTTAATAATGGATCAGTTACTCCCATTTCAATTGTTGAAAAGGAAAAATTACAACATTTCCTTTGAGAAATTTCATGATCTCTCCATTGATATTGTCTTCATATCTTGCACCTGTTCATATTCAGTGATGAAGGCTGCATTCCACATTCTGAGTTACACAACCAAGTAGTTTCATGTAGTTCGCTGGGCTCTTTACAATGTGTATGTTTTTAACTTGCACATTATGGTATGTTGAAGGCACTGCTTTCATTGAGGATTTTACAATGTGCATAATACCATTATACAATTTTGTTGTGTCAATGATATATAATTCAACAACCTTTGTTGCTTCACCTGTAAAAAGGTTCAGTATGATAGTACCCAAGATTTTGGTCGATGTTCCACTTAAGCCGGTAAGAGACCAAAACGACCGTTTGAGGTCTTTCAAGTCAATCTTCATCTTGGAGCGTTTCATTGAAAATTATATCAACTAAATTGTTGGTATCGAAAAACGTGTTACTTTGGAGTTTCTGATTTGGATCTCCATGACTAAGAGCTTGTTATGAGGTGTATCAATGTAAGTAGTATAAAATTTAGAGAAGGTGACTTATATCTCATATTCTAGTCCAATTGGCCATTTCCTTGTTGGCACAACTTTTGTTCATATTGTTTGATTAATCGGATTGAGTCTTTGCATTGTGAGCCCCTCCCCCTAGCTTGTCTCACAAATTTTGGTGTTTAGAACGGTTTACTTTTCCATCAGGTCTTCACACTTTGAGTGATTCAATTCTCTTGCATATTGTCTTTGGTGTAACTTTGATTTTGTGATGAAGGTCAGCGGTTATGAGTTGACTCTTCTGAGTTCTATCATGTTTTCTTGGTAAACCAACATGACTAAATTTGATCTCACTGTCGCCTGGTCGAATATGTTTTGAGTATTTTATGTAGGTCGACGTATTTTAGCTTGTCGTTGGACGAGTTGGGGCTCCCAGCATCAGGTTTGTTGTGTTGACGTGGCGTGCAGTTCCTGAGGGACATATTGGGACTTATGTTGCGACTGATATCGAGATTTATTATATGGCTTCTTATGTTTCCTATGTTTGAGAGTGCTTCTAGTTTTATTGTGCCTATATTAAATGTGGACATAAGTGCATCCATAAAGTGAGGGGAATTTTCAGGGTCATGTATTTTTGTTTATGATAAGTGCAATATTTGTTATTGTTGCATGACAGGGAACTTTGTTCCTCTTCTTTCCTCCTTCTTAATCCATGGTTTCTATGGAGTTGTTGAAGTCATTCCATTACGTTCCAAGTCATTGATAGCGTAAATGAATTATTCTTTACATGTCTTGTTTATCGTAACTTGATTTTGGCCCATGATAAGTGTCATCCGTCTTTCTTGTTGTGAGAGACTTCATTGAGGTATGCTTGGCAAGAAAGAAGAATTTCTCTGTTTCCTAATGATGAAATAGTTTTCGTGATGGAGAGCATCTTCCAACTTGATGTTGGCGTTCATATATACATGTTTGTTTTGATCAGAAAGTATACCCATAATGTATTGCGTCCTTCTTCTACTACAATTGTGTCAGGAAACATGAATTTTGCTACTAAGGTTTTGAATCTCTCTATGAAGACTCTAAGTCTTTCTTTGGTATTATGTGTCATCCTTAAGAATTCATAACCAATGCTCATTGTCTAATACATATTAAACATTGAGTAGTTTTCAGGAATTCCGTTGTTATCTGGTAAAAACTATTGAGATAATTTGATTGAGGCCTCGAGAACCATGTTAATGCCATGGCTTCTAAGTGATTAAGCGTTTAAGAACATTCTAATTAACTTGATTTGTAAACAATACCACAATCATATTGTGTGTTTGTAGCACTTTAGAATCAAATCCACAAAGAATTAGAGACCTAGTGACACTATAAATCTACAAAAATTCTCTAATCTAAGAAATCAGAAAAAGGTTTTAAAGTTAAAATATAAAACTGAAAATTTCAGGAAAAGTAAACTCAAAATCAAACAAAAATAAATAAATGAAAGGTAAACTCTTGGTCAAGGCTCTTGACTACACTACAAGAAATCTGGGTATTAATAACAAAACATGATAGCGTTTTTTATTGTGCTATTGTTGACATACTTTTTACTTTTAAATAGCGTTTGTGAAAGTACAAACACTGTGTTTGGTTGGTCCGATTTTAATTCTGCAAATGATTTTTTTTTTAAAACATAGTATACATAAGACTTTTAGGTTTGAAATGATATCAATAATTAAAGTGGAAAAAATTGACTTTTCCTCACACTCTTGTTTCACTTTTCCTCTCACTCCATTTTATTTGTCTCCAAAAACCCTAAACCCTAAAATTTAAACACAACTCTAAATTCTAAACAAAAACCTTAAACTCTAAATTTTAACATAAAATCTTAAATATAAACTCAAAATTTAATATTTTCAAAAATGATCTCAAATCTTAAATCAATACCTCAAACTTTTAATTCTCAAACCTACTCAAATCTTAATTTTAAACTCCAAACTTAAAAACTAATCTTAAATACTAACTCAGGTTACTTAAATAATCAACCATTTCTAATCCTTAGGCCCATGATCACTAATTTAAGCTAACTCACTTCCATGACAATAACTTCTATTCTAATCAAGTTATTAACATCAATTTTCATTGGTTAATTACCATCTAGCATGCATGAATATCAAGTACTAATAGCCACTAAACAATCATAATATAAACTCACTCTTGCTAAACAAGTAAAGAACATTGATTGATTATTTTCAAATTTTTTATCGAACACCTTTTGGGCATAAAAAGATTAAAGTATAGATTTATGATGTTCTAACCTAATATTGCATTAAGAACATCAATCAAGTACGTATATATATATATATATATATATAAACATAAACTAAGTATCAAGCATCACAAAATCATTCATCAATCACCCTAATCTACCAAATCCAAAAGTTTTAAAAGATTATGCTCACTAATATCTATGAAGCCACCAAAACTCATGATACATTGATGGATAATCGAGAGATTAGAAAGATATAACCAAGATAACCAAAATAAATATTTTAAAATGGAAGATTAACAATATTTTAAGTTTAGAACAAGAGAAATCAAAGGAAAACTAAAAGCAAACTATGCTTAGGTAGCTTCAGGTTTATGCTTCTCTAAGATGACTTTATAGGAAAAGAAACAAGTTGGTTGAAGTGGCTAGCGGCCTAGATTCTGGATGCTGGGTAAACCGATGTGGAACCCTTCTCGTAGTGGCCTGGTTATGGCCTCTTGACTAGGCCGCTGTTCCCCCTGGTCAATTGTTTATATCTTCTCCGATGTCTTCTTCGCAACAGAATTGATATTCATCCAGTAAATCAATTTAACTCTTCCAATACAGCTCCAAATGACTTGGAACCACCTCCACTGGAAATATAACTCAACTTCATATGTCTTGTCAAAATTTGAGCTTAAAAATATTTCAAACTTTTGTGGCTTAATCCACTCCAAAACCTAAAACACACACAAATGCACATGCATATGCAATATATACTCCTAAATACACTCTAAATGAATAAATGTGATTAAATTGATTGATAAAAAGAGGCAAATATGCAATACATCACTAAGACTTTCTACGAATAGTTGATATTACCTTGAGTCTTTTTCTGGGTGGTGAAGTGTGCTCATCCCACGACTATGTTGAACACCAGCATGTGATCACTTGGTTCTGATTCCCCTGAAAAGGTCTGGATCTTGAGTTTGTCTAAGTGCCAAACTTGTATTCTTGTGACCTTTATTGTAAAATCTATTTCTGCATTGCAGTAAGAACATGTTCTATTTCCGGTGCTGATGAAATCATTGTGCGATGAACCTTTGAAGAGATGTCTCTCATCGAGTCCCTGGGACAATCGTGTTATTGAGTTGTTTCCAGATTAATTATTCTTATTCAAGGTATGTTTGTTGTAACTCGTTGTCACACCGTAATTGTTTCTATTTCTTGAAACAAGGTTATTTTTGGGCTCTCGAGGTCTTGAGTTGGTGAAATTACGTCGTTAGTGCCTCAAGTTGCTCATTAGTTGTCTTTGCTGTTACTTATTTTGATTGAGTTATTGCACTAGTGATTGCGTCAAGTCCATCACGGCGTCCATACTCGTCTAAGGTGGATTTGGATGCACACCTGCGGCTGGATCACATTAGATTTGGGTTTGATCGGTGGTGTTATCTCCTTGAGGTAACGTAATCTTAATATTCTTTGCATTTATTTCTAATTCTCCACGGAGAAGCCCAATTTGTTTTATCTGATTTGTATGTGTCTGATATGAAAGCGTGAATCTGATGGTGGATTATTTGAAAGACGTTTATTGAAATTTTTTGACAAACTACAAGGAACTAATATTGAAATAGTATAAATTCGTCAAGAACAATGTTAAAACTATAACCCTATTCCTACGCCAACTTCGTGTGTTTGTGAATTGTTTTGATTTGAATGAATTCTTCTTTTATTGATTGGAGTTCGGCTAAAATTATATTTTTCCTTTGTTAATTTGAAATTCTCTACCCAATTTTTTTCTCGTAATCGGGCCGAGATCATTTACTCAAATAGTCTTTATTGAGGGGCACAATTAATCTTCAAAAAAATGATGTAGATTGGGAAGGGAAAGAGAAATAAAGCGACATATTTTTATTTTTATTCTTTAACTTCCTAAGCAAGAATACAAATAAAAACCTGAAGAAAAAGAGAGAAAATATTCAGGAGTGAAAACCATGGAATGACAAAAAAACCATTCTTGTCTTGTCACTTTATAAAACTACTAGTAGGGGTCCTTCCGCTTCACTAAACGATAGAAACAAAACAAAATCTCTGCTTTTGACATAACAATCTCACTTTCTCCTTCTTAAACACACAACAAGAACATTGCAGATAAGTGTAGGTAGTTGCCAGGTGAAAGAACTCGAATCTCAGTCTCCTAGTCTCAAAGTGAACCATAACCTAGTTTCGCTTGAAATTACGTAATTTAAGATATAACATTACAATTTATGGTACATTATTAAAAGATTAATAAAATTTATTTGGTTATATATACCATTAAAGTGAATTTTAATAGTTACACATTCATAAAGAAATTTAGAATTAAGTAGGTTTGAATGGAATTAATGGATAAGGAAACCATGAAGAAAAGTTTTGTGATATCGTGCGAATAAGGCGAACCATGAAAAAAAGTTTTGTGATATCGTGCGAATAAGGCGAACCACGGAGAAAGATAATATAATGATTGCAGCAGGATCAGTAAATAAGCATATCAAGCCTCCAAAAATTTAATACACTCATTGTCGGCTAACTGAAGGGGTCGAATTGCCGAATGAGCGGATGTGAAGTCCCACTGGCGGGTACGGTCGAACTATTACATAAAAGCATATAGATTTTTTCTTCAATTTCTAAAATAATTTTCAGGTGGAATACATTACCTAATAAAAAAAAATTAAAGTTACGGTAAACGGCTTATGCCCGGAGAAGTAATATATTTTCAGCTTATACATTAAGTATACTACTGTGAAAACTTTGAAAAAAAATCAAATATCATACATTTTGTTTTTGAAAATTATCCCAAAGTTGTCACATCAACTACTAAATCATCTAATTTTGTTGTTGTGTATGTCACACAAGATAATTTTATTGACACTATTGCAATGTATACAACAAAATTATTTTTAAAAATTAATCAAAATATAGTCCTGTATAATTTGTTTTAATAACAGATTTATTTTCAAATTCTAATATACAATTAATTAAAATGAAAATTATTATATATTCTATAAGACTTTTATATTCGTTGTAATGCTTCAATCTTGATATTTTCTCTCATGCTTTTTGGTTCATTTTGGGCATGTTGTTTAAATTGAAGAGATTCAGAACGACATATAATAAGTTCTCTTTAAATAAACTGATCGCGTGATTACATAACCGATCAAAAAGAAATTTAATGGAAACAACATAATCATGATTAACCGAGATAAACACAAGAGTAATCGATATGATTGAAGCACTACAACCCAAGGTAAGAGTCCATATGTCCTCTGATCAATATTCCCAAGGTAAAGCCTGCACTTTTATTTTATGCAAGAAATGAGGTTAGTAGAGGGGTGAGCCAAACTAGTATTTGTTAAGTTGTTGGTAGAATGGATTTGGTTGATATACTAAGATAAGATATATAATGTTTCTTTAAGATCAACACTTATTTGGTGTGGTTGCAACATAGTAAATGTGATAATGATAAGTTGGAGATTTTGTGAGTCCCTTTTTTTCAAACCTCTTTCACAAGTTTACCCTTGTTTCGCTCGAGGACAAGCAAAATGATAAGTCTGGGAGAGTTGATATGTCATGGGCTTTACCCATGATATCGATCGACGGTGCACCTACCCAGAGTTTTTTGACAATTTGAAGATTACAAATCTTACCCAGAAATTCCAATATTTGCAAGATAAATCCCTGGCCGCGTTTTACATATTTATAGGTTTTTATTATTTTTGTAACCCTAAGCCTTTACACACCTCTTTTACAACAAGAACACCATTGTTACTCCATAGAGAGAGAGAGAGAGAGAGAGAGAGAGAGAGAGAGAGAGAGAGAGAGAGAGAGAGAGAGAGAGAGAGAGAGAGAGAGAGAGAGAGAGAGAGAGAGAGAGAGAGAGAGAGAGAGAGAGAGATGCCTATCAGCAATAGAAAAGATCTTGAACTCTATGTTTCTTTACTCTATTTCTTATATGCAATTTATTTAGATTTTAATTATGTTCTTTATAATCATGTTTGAGTAATTCATTTGTTAGATTTAGGGTTCTTCATAGGTAGTCTACGAATTGTTGATTATATATTGCTATTAGGGATATTTAACTAGTTATTCATCTAAGTTGTTCATACTACTAGAATTAAGACTGATTACCTTAAACCTAGATCTTAGGATTATTGGCTCAAGCAAAAGCTTGATAAATTACGTGAACCGAAATTTAGATGATCTAAACTACTAGATGCACACAAGAGTTGATATAATAGGTTAGAGAACTTATTAAACCTTGTCACTAAATCTGTTAGAATTAGCATCAATCGACGGTACATCGTGACCATCAATCGACGCTCCCGTAAGGGTTAACAATTGCTTAACCTGAGTTTGAGTTCAAAACTATATTTAAATAAACCTCTGGTAAATTACTTAGATATATCCTCATCCTACCTGAGAATTCCCTTAAGTCTAATTTATTTCCATTTGATAAAACCTACGAAACAATCTTGCAATCACTTTGCTGCTCATTAATGTTTGTTTAGCTTTATGAAAACAATAAATCTATTGTGTAATCTTAGAGTCTATGTGGATTCTTTCCCTAAATACTACAACTAAACCTCTTATTTGGGAGAGTAATCATTAGTTCTAGGGTAATTTGAGCACGTATCACTCTGCAATTACAGAGGTGCAGTGAATATTTATATATCAAATCCACAGATTTCAGTATTTGAATTAAGCTAGAAAACAATAGATGTAATACAATAAAAGACAAAGAAAAAAAAGTTGTAAAAGATTAAGACAATGCGCTAGACTCAAGGAAATTTGTAGGTAAATCATAATTGCATGTCGATTAGAGTAATTCTCTCAAGTAAGAATTTTTAAGTTTTTTCACCAAAAGAGCATCCAAGGAAGAAAATGACCACAAAAGCAAAAGACTCTTATATCCCCTCTTGCTTTATATATAATATAAATAATTATTTAAATAAAAATATATAAATTCTTCTTAATAGTTTTCAAATTTCAGCTTTTTATAATTTTATTTCTTGATTTTTATAAATAATTGTTTTTCAAATTTCAAAATGCTTTTAAAATTTTTATTTTGAAAATTTTAATAGTTATTTTTTTATTTTCTAAAAATTCAAAAGCTCACCCTCGAAATTCCACCTCTCAAATTTAAACCCTAAAATTTAGCTTAGTTAACCCTCATTGTATAAGTGTCTATTTACCCTTTAATGAAACCTCTTTTGGTCGTTTTCTCCTTGGATGTTTTTGGTGAAAAACACCTAAAAAATGCCATTATAGGGAATTTCTCTATCAATAAATTGCTAAAGTTTTATTAAGAACAATTGTTGAACTCAATCACAAAATTCAAACCAATCAACTTTCATCGAAAAGATTATCTATGTTGATATCCTACAATTCTAAATTTCTTTGCAAAATCAATTAATTCAGACAAACATTGAGAACAAGTATAATAAATTCACAAAATCCCTTAATCAAACTCTTTTTAGATAGGTATTTGTTCATCTAGAATAATTCAGACATTCAATAAAACTTTATTTCTATCAATTATTTTAAGATTTAATTCTATGTTGTCATTCAAGAACTAGCATTCAGATCAATCCACATGAAGGAAATAAGATAACTCTAACATTTCTATCAATTTAACAATTCATTAATCCTTTGAAAAACCCTAAACTGAATAGGTGATTACCTCAAATATGATAGCAGAAACAAAAATTACGTTCTAAATAAATTGCATAAATAAATCAAAGAGAGAAATAATGGAGTTTGAAATCTTCGCTATACAAAGAGTTCTAATCGGTCTCTCCAAAAATTCTCCAAATCTATTATGAATCATAACCTAAACAATGACTTTAAAATAGTAAATATAGGTTGAAACATATAAGGGACTTTCTTGCAAATACTAGAAACTTTAGGTCTTTCTTAAATTAAAGAAATTTGATAATAACTTGTCGTTTTTCTTGGTCAGGATGGGTGTCGACCGACACCAAAGGTAGTGTCCTTCGACACCATGCTAAAATATGGATTTCAACTTGATGTTTTCATCTCCAATTCTCTTTATGCTTCAAAATGCTTCATAATCTCTATTCTTGTCCAAAACGTGCTTAAATTTTCAAAGATTCCAAAATAACTAGAAACATATAATAAAGACTATAAATTAGGAATTATATCATGGTCAAAACCTATAAAACCATGATATGTCAACAATCAGAGCCACAAACATATTGGGAGGCAAGATGAACCGGTGAGGAAGAAAAAAAAGAAAAAGAAAAAGAAAAAGGAGATTGGGGCACGCCTCCAGTGGTGGAGAGCTGCCAGACCAACCGGATGACATATATAAACTTTTTCTTAGGAGAATTTTAGTGAAAGAGATAATACCCTTCTTATAACTATAGTATTCATTAGACGATTTTTTCAATTAAAAATAGTTTCCGTTTTGAAATGCAGATTGAAATCTTGTAAAGTTTTAAAACTAATGATGACGGTGTTAGAGTATCTCCATTGTACATATCATATTTTCTTTTAAAACAGAGATCTCTATTATAGATGTGGTTTTGCTCCAATGTATGACTATAATATTAGCTTCTCTATTTTAGAGTAAAATATGAATATTACTTTTGTCTCTATATTTAGGGATGAAAATATCATTTCTTTATATTTTCTTCTATAAATAGATGAATTATATTATAAAAGCATATATTGGAGCCAGTTCATCTTTATAATAGAGATTTTCTATTTTTAAAAAGAAATTATACAAATTTCAAAGTCGAATATGGTCGAACCAAAAATGAACGGGTGACTAGAGGAGATCCCACAGGTTGTTGGGTTCGCAAACCGACCCCATATGTTACCATTGTAAGGGTTATAAGACTACTTTAAGTTATTACTTGTGTTTGGATCTAAGCTCAATTATAAGTCTCGTATTTTCATTTTTCTTTTACCAATAGAAAATAAATACACAACTTGATAAATTTAAATTGAAAAAGTTTAAACTCATACATAAGTATGTGGAACTAAAAGTTCTACTAACACAGCCAAAACACAAACCTCGGGAACCTCTTCCTCCGACCAACTATAAAAACAGACACCACAAAAAAAGAAGAGGGATTTGCAAAAAATACTCAAAACTTGAATTTGAATGTAAATATATACATCAATCAAATGCAAAATTAACCTAAAATGGTTGTAAATTTACAACTATCTCTTTATGGCCAAATAAAAAAGAGAAATTTGTCAAATATGACTCAAAACTTGATTTTAAATGCAAAAGTATACCCAAACATCAATTAAATGCTAAACTAACCCAAAAGCCTTGTGAAATAACAACAAGCCCCTTGTGACCAACAAAAAACTAGAATTTATTTTTACGAATATAAACTTGTGAAGTCTTCTGAGTTTGTGTAAGTCATCTCATATAGTTGATTTTAAAAATAATTAAAAAATTGTATAAAAAATATTTCTCCGGGGGAAAAATTGAAACCATGTAATTATAACATTTATAAATGATATAAATTAAGATATGTTAAATTCTTTTCAACATAGATGAGTTACTGCAGTGAGTCATGGTATTCTTTTGTTTACAGTTTGGTAACTTATGTAGTATATTGTTTGTATTCTTAGGGTTAATTTTTGGAAACTTACATTTTTATTCAAAATTAAAATTTTACCTATATGTATTTAATTATGTATATATTAAACACCTTTTAAGTTGAATTTGATTATAATAAAGTGTTTAGTTAATTAATTAAGTTCATAGTTTATATATTTAGGATCTAGAAGACTTCCATCTCATGAATAATATTGACATCAGACGACTTCTGGGAAAATATTTTAGGCGAATATTAAATTTAGGATTGAGTCCAAGCTTGTTTTTGTGGCTTGTTTGTTTCTGAATCGAAAGTATTTTACTTTCTTGGAATTTTTGTGTCCTTAAATAAAGAAAATTTACATATCCGCTCTTCCTCTCAAATGGCTACAAAAAAATGTATTGTTTCTTATTCTAAAACTCTCTAACTTCTCTCTAATTTTTTTGAACTTAAAAACAGCAAACTTTATATTAATTTATCATTTTTATCTCATGTCCTTCTCACTAATTTATTTTGTTTTTGCAGGTTTTTCATCACATGGTTCTCATCTTCCACTCTTTTAAAGCTAGATTTATAAATCATATTTTTCATGTGGTAATCCATTGTTGCTTAAAGATCTTATCTTATGAAAACACTTTTTGTTGTTTTAAACTCTTACCTTATTTTTGAAGTTTTTCTATATTTCGAAGTCATTTGAATGTTTTTAGATATGCAGGTTTTTTAGATCTAAGACAGATTTGGAAGACTTCCATCTAGAAGACTTTACCTTATTTTTGAAGTTTTTCTATATTTCGAAGTCATTTGAATGTTTTTAGATATGCAGGTTTTTTAGATCTGAGACAAATTTGGAAGACTTCCATCTAGAAGACTTCCTCGAAGTCTTTTGGCAGAGTTTTCTCCCATATCTCCTTTTTCATAACAAATCTGAGCATTTAGGTAAGTCTTCATGGCACAGTTTTGGTAAGTCTCTGGTTGTTTAAAGCTCTTACCTTTTTCCCAAACTAAAACTCTTCAATCTCTATAATAATTTTGTTTATGGTTATTTTGTGATTTGTAGGTGTACACTTTAATTTTGAATTCTTTTGTATATTTAAAGAGATATTAATGAAAATAAAATTGTTAAATATATTCATGTCTACAATGTTATCTTTCCAAAATTACTTGACATTATTGAAGTTATTGATACAACTTTAATAGCAAAACACAATAATATAAAAAATTAGTCAAATTTAATACAACTAAGGGAGAAAACTTCCCAAGAAAACTTAGCCAAATTCACAAAATATCAACTATTACATAAGTTCAAATATATAACAGTTTCACTGGAAAACTTCTGTGAAGTCTTCTGGAAGACTTAAATTTAAAGGGGAAAATTGAAATATAAGCGGGAAACTCAAATTTTAAGTGAAAATTTGAAATTTCATGAATGTGAAAAAGTATATAGTATGATCTAATAAGAAACATTAAACCATATTACTTGATATTTCTGAAGTTACTTAATACTTTTTTGAAAGTTCAAAAATAGATTTTAAAGTTACTTAACAAGTTTACAAAAAGTAACATAGAAGACTTCCACGGACGTCTTCTCAGATTAGATAAAACATTAATAAACATGAATATTGGTAACTCATAATTAAAACTAATTAAGTTATGAATTTCATTCAGGAACCCAAATATCAACCAATATAAATGAATTAACAAGAAAATGTTAAAAAGTCTTTATAGTTTAGAGAAAAATAATTTTTTTTAAACATTAACGTAGCCGACTTCCAAAGAAGTCTTCCAGCAGACTTACACGGAAGTCGTCAGTTATGTCATTTTTGCCATTGAAAATTTACTAAGGAAGACTTCTAGAGAAGTCTACTCTACAACACACTTCTTTGGATGTCTTTTTTTGTAAATATTGGCTTACTTTTGTTTTTAATCTCAAAAATACCAGAGAAAACCTCCCGATAAGTCGTCTAGGATAAAAAGATTAACTTTTCATTTTACCAAATTGTGTCAGAAAGTAAGTCGTTTAGTGGAAAAATAAAACTAAAATATTTATTTTTACTAGACGACTTATATGTAAGTCGTTTCAGGTTACTTTTGCAATTATAAAATAAAACTTAAATATTTAATTTTAACTAGACGACCTAAGTGTATGTCTTCCGTCAGACGACTTACATGGAAGTCTTCTGTGATATCCAAGGTTTGACCAGAATCTCGAAAAAAATCTGGAAAATTTCCGTGTAAGCCGTCTACCGAAGACTTACATGGAAGTCGTCTAGTTAAAATTAAATATTTAAATTTTATTTTACAATTGCAAAAGTAACCTGAGACGACTTACATGGACGGTAAGAAGACTTCCACCGAGAGCTTGGAAGACTTACATGGAAGTATTCTGACGGAGGACTTCCTTGTAAGTCTTCTAGAGAAAGTCAAATTTCTGACACAATCCGGTCAATTACAAAACTAACATGTTTGTTCTAGACGACTTATTAGGAAGTCCTCTCTAGTATTTCAGAGATTTTTTTTGTTAACAAAGAAAAGTTGGAAGACTTCCAGAGAAGTCGTCTCTAAAAAACACACATAAAATCAATTGCAACTGATCATTGCATCGACCAGAAGAATTCTATGACAGTCTTTTCGTTGTAGAAGACTTATACGGAAGTCTTCTAGCGAACAGATCTGAAAAATAAAATAAAAAATCATTGTTAAATCCAATGAGGTTTCATGTTTAGCTTCTCCAAGAACACATAACTTCTTAATGAAAGTCATTCAATTATTATTGACCAAGAATCATGAAATTAAGTAACTCTTGGAAGCTTATAAATTTTGAAATAAAAAGTTGGGATTTTGGTATGAAACAAAAAAGGAAGTGAAAGGGAAATGATTTGTGTGTGTATGAAATAAGAATATGAAGATGTTGATTTTAGGTGCATTTAGAGCTTGAAATTGTTTGTTCATGATGGTTGATGTATTGATGACAATGGCAATGTTGTAAATAAAAGAGGAAGATGAGGATGATTGAGTTAATCAATCAAAATTAACGGAAAAAGTAAACAACCATTTTCGAAAAAAATAAAAAAAAGTAATGCAATTTTCGTGAAAAAATCCAAACTCTTGGGGTGAATAGGGAAAATGAAAATTTCAAAAAAAAAAACATGGGTTAATTTTGTGTTTGACTTTAAGTTTTGAGTCATTTTTGAAAGAATCTCAATAAAAACCTATTAAACCTTTTATGATTATAGCCCTTGAAAGTCTTATCTAAAAAAAATTGAAGTCTGTTACCAAAAGATTTCTCGAGAAGTTTAATCATATAATCTTAAAATAATTTATAAAATTACGAAAAATATTTTTATGAAAAATAAATTGAAACCATGTAAACATAAATAATTCTAAATCATGTAAATTTAATAAACTTGAATTATTTTCCACATAAATGAGTAGATATAGTTTGTAACTCATGATTGTCCATTAGTTCGAGGTTAGCAAGATATGTTCAAGTAATATTGGTATTCTTAGGGTTAGATTATGAAATTTTAAATATTTAAAAAAAAATTATAATTTGACATATAAGTGTTTATTTTGTATATATTAAAAATTTATAAGTTGATTTTAGGAAAAAATGATTGTTGGTTACCTGAAGTATTGACCACCAAATGGCTAACTATATAAACTAAAATCATGTATATCTATTTACACAAAGTATATGTTATGCATGACAACATCTCTCAACGTAATGATGTGATATAGTTCACGAGAATTTAATAATCCAAAAAGTAACGTGGACGTCAGAGACATTAACTAAGTTTAATTTTTCCGTTAATCAATCAAAATCTGACCCATCCAACTATAATTTAACTAAAAGTTGACCCATCAAGACAAAAGGAAAAATCAAAGAAATTAGTGAAATTACACTCGGGTGGATCGAATTTTAATTGATGAATGGGAGAAGTAAACGGAGTTAGCGTCTGAGTCCACATCACTTTTTGTATTAATGATTAAGCTTGTGGTGTTAACTACATAACATCATTAAGTTTAAGGATGTTACCATGTATAATTATACTTCATGTAGCTGGATATATATTATTTTAGTTTGTATGGATAGCCATGTGGTGATCAATATTTCATGTAGCCAACAATCATGTTTCCTTGATTTTATGTTTAATAAAGTTTTTATTACAAGCTAATAAAAATAGTTGATTTTAGGATTTAGGGGTAGAAGATTTCTTAAGAACTCTGCCAAATTTTTATTCACTATCAGGCTTCTTCAGTAGCAGATTTCTTCGGAAGTCTTCCAGTTGCAACCTTTTTTAGAAGTCTTTTGTACCGAATTTTTAACCTAATTGAAATTTTTGTCTCTTTATATTAAGAATTTTTTTCACATTCTCTCACTTTTACTCAAATAGATAAAACAAAAAAATATAATGTTTCTCACTCTAAAACTTTCTAACATATCTCTAATTTCTTTGAATTTGAAGACACCAAAATTTATATCAATTTATCATGTTTTTGTCTCATGTCTTTCTCATAATTTTATCTTGTTTTTTGTAGGTTTTTCATTTCCTGGTTTTTATATTCCACTCCTAAAAAGGTACATCTATAGATTTTCGATATGCATTTTTGTGTGTGCTTGTGTGTTAGATTCAAATGAAAATGTGATTGTTTTCAAAATATATTTTGGGTATGTATTTTGGAAATGTAATCTAATGATTGTTTTATCTATTTATTATGTCTAAAAGTTCTAGTTTTGAAGTTTTTCTCTCTTTTGAAGGTATTTTTAACGTTTTTGGATATGTAAGTTTTCACATCCGTGGGAATATCAAGCTTAAGACTTCATTGGCATAATTCTCCAGAATACTTCTAGAGATGTGTTCTGGAGAAGTTTGTTATGCAAACAGTCAAAATTGAAAAGATTTTTAGTTTCACCAATCCCTTTTTGGTTTCTGTGTGTTAAATCTAAATAAAGTTATACATTTAACTCAATGTGATTATTTTCTTAGTATTTTATCTAAATTTTTTATTTTTATGGTTTATCTTTTTGCTAAAAATTAAGATATAGGTTATTAATTTTTTGATATATTCATTTATTTTTTGTGTTAAAACCAAATAAAAATATAGATTCAAAAGCATTGTGATTATATATTTTTTGTTATTATTTAGTTGTGAAAGTTCTACTTCAAATAGTAAAAAGTATACTTTTATTTTTGTGTTTTAGATTCAAATAAAAATATATATTAAACTTATTGTAATTGTTTTGTTCTTATTGAAGCTTATAAGTTCTATTTTTTTTCTGGAAATTTCTCTGGTTGAAACCATTTTAAATATTTTTAGATATGGAGGTTTTTTAGATATGAAGACTACATATGGGACTTCACAGCGTACTTTTTAAGCTGATTTCTCGAGTAGACTTCACCACGAATTAAACTGGAAACTGAAATTTTAAATGAAATGTGAGCACAAACTAAAAGAATTCTGCTAATTGTAGACTTCTTTAGAATTCTTCTAATTTGTGGTCAAATTTCAATTAAAACCTTAGTTCCCTCTTAGGTTTAGCCTTTTAGGAGACCCCTTTTTATAGTTTACATACACCTTTTCTCCATTCTATTTTTTTTTAACTTTGTCTAATGTATTTATTCCTTCAAGTCTTATAATCAAATTTTTGTCTTCATTGTAAACATGAGTCTTAAAATAATTCCTCAACTAAAAATCATACGAAATAAATCCTCAACTTTAATTTCATTAACGCATGTCTAAAATACCATGATGGAGTGTAACATATATTAACGGTTTATAAGTTGAGGGTTTACAATGTTGAAAAATTAATTGAGGGGTTTTCTTGCGATTCAAAAATAGTTGAGAGTTTTTATTACTAAAAAACATTTAATGTTTTAAAATATTTATTTATGCATTGTTAAAAATTGATTTATAAGGATTTAAAACTAATTTATAAATCTTTATTTTTTATAAATAAAATTTGTAAATCCTAAAATAATAATTTTCAACACTACTTAAAATGTTAAATTATTTGATATTTGATAATGGTGATATAAGAAATTTATTTTTTCTATTGTCATTGTCAAATACAAATAATTAAAAAAAATTAAGTTATATTAGATCTTAATTAGTGTTGATGATAATTAATTTATGAAGTCAATCTCTCTACTTAGAGTAGGACGCTAGTCTTCTTTTCCTATTTCCACTATTTTTAACTTTCGGGTAATACTTTCTAAGTGTCCAGGAAAATAATGCCGGATTATTCTTCTTTCATTTTTTTGAACCATTATGTTGTACTTTTATCCTATTTATTAATAAAATAATATATTTGATCTATTATTTTTTCTTTACGAAACATTATTATTTATTTGTAAAAAAAATAAAATCTTTATAAAGCTTTATAAATCGGTTGTAAATTGATAAATAAAGTATAAGGATCTATAATTTGAGTTTAAAGGCTTTTAAATCGATTTTTAACAATGCATAAATGATAATGAAGATTTTAAAACATTGAATGATTTTAATGATAAAAAACCCTAAAATATTTTTGAATTGTAAGAAAACCCCTCAACTAAGTTTCTAACATTGTAAACTCTCAACTTATAAACTGTAAACATATGTCACACTCTGTCATGGTATTTTTAACGGGGGGCAACAAATATTAACGTAATTAATGTTGATAGTTTGTTTTGTTGGACTTTTAGTTGAGCGGTTTAATTACTAAAAATCATAAAGTTTTTGTGAAGACTATGGTTTTGCAATTAAAAGGGGAGGCTTATGTATTGTCTCCTACCAATTTGTATACTTTGGATGATAATGATGATAACAAGTTATAATTATTAAACATTGATTCATAATAAAATAACATTTGAGACAAGTTTAACATAACAAAGTTCAAACATACTACACTATTAATATCACATAATTTCAAACAAAAAATACATAATTTTAAACATATAACACTGCAATTTTATTGAAACTTGAATACACATGAAAAATCAGTTTATATAGGAATAAAACGCAAAAAAAAATAAACTAACAGAAAAGACTTCGCAAGAACTCTATTCTCATTAGCTAGACACATAAATAAATATAAAAATTTTAATATCATAATTATAAAAAGGTTAAGTTATAAATTTAATTCAGGAGTCATAATATTGACAAATACACATGAATTGACAAAAAGAATCTTAAAAATTATTTTAAATATGGAAAAATGCAAGTTCTTCCAAAAGTAAAACTAAAACATGTGTTAGAAGTCCAATTGATCGATTCAATTACTAAAACTAACTTGATAAGTCTTCTTAAAAAGTCTTCTCTGATTAATTAGAAACATAATAAATATGTAAATTGATAAATTCGTAATTATAAAGAATTAAGTTATAAATTTCATTCATTATTTCCAATATGGAAAAATACACATGAAGTACCCACAAAATCTTAAAAAGTTATTTAAAATGAAAATGCAAGGTTTACAAAAAATTAACGGAGAAATCTTCTCCTACCAAATTACTCCATAAGTCTTATGCTTAGGTTATTTTTACAATTGCAAATTTACAAAAGAAATTTCTCAAGAAGTCTGATCAATTAGAATACTTCTTAAGAGTCTTCATTTTTAAATTATTGGTTTACTTTTGTATGTAATGTTTTTTTTGTCAGAGAAGACTCATACAAAAGTATTTTGTGATAATTAGGTTAATTTTGTAATTGACCATAATTTTGTTGAAATTTAACTTTTTATTGAAATTTTCTCGAGAAATTTCTTACCTTACATTTTCAAAATGTCACAAGAAATCTATTTTGTAGTCGACCATGTTTGACTTAAAAAATGACTTCTAGAGAAGTATTATGCATGAAGACTCCTATAGAAATATTTTTTCAAAACCAAAGTTGACCATAATCTCGGAATAAGATGAAAGGAGAATTCTCAAGATGTCTACTTCTAAAGAGGTCTTCTAATTATTTAATTTTACTATTAAATTTTTAGTTTATTCATTGTCAGTTTCAAAACTAAACTACACAGAGTCTTTGCTTCTCGAGTGGTTCGCATGGAGGTATTGTTGGTATGTGAATTCTCATTAATTATAAAAAATTGAGATTTTATTATTATTGGTTCATGGATTACAAAAATCATAAGAGCATCCACTGTTATTGGTTTAAGAATTTTTAAAAGCATTAAATCCTTTATTATTCAAAAATATTAGTTATTATTGATTTTCTAATTCTAAATAAATCTACTGTTATTAGGTTATGAGTTCTATTCATTCAAGATTCAAATTTTAAAATATCAAATGTAACCATAAGATTTTCAAAATCCATAAATTAAGAACTAGAAAAAAAACAATTATTCTTACTAAATGTCTATTGCACCTTCAATACAAATTATATGTCCATTACATTTTTGAATATATAATTACATCTATATTCTTTTATTTTATAATTAATTAATAAAAACTAAAATAACATATGAATTACTAAAAAATATAATATTCATCTTATCATATTAGCATAATTTTGTATATGTTCACTATTATTTTCAAAACAAATAAAAACATGTTTATAAGTCAAAAAAATATATATACCGAAACATGTTTATATATTTTATTTACAAAAAAAAAAAAGAATGATAGAAAAGAGGTAATACCAATTCATAAAATATATACCAATTTAAAATTATTATGATCAAATTTCATAAGTCAGTGTATATATATTTTCACAATCTACATAATTTTTAAAATATATCAAATTTTATTTACAAATTCTACATAAATTCATCTCCCAATAACCTCCCTCCCTTCATGTGGCTGTAAGAAGACTTCTCAAAAAGTCTTTGAGTAAAAGATTTCTCCGGAAGTCTTTTTTTTGCAAAATTTAAATTTCTGCAAAACTTTGGTCAATTGCACAACTTACTTGCGTATCAGAGAAAACTCTACTAGATTTTTTTGTTCTAAATAAAAGTTATAAGACTTCTACAAAATTCTTCTATGAAAACACAAAAAATAGTCAATTACAAAATTAATATATGTATTGATTAGAAGACTTCTCTAGAAGTTTTCCAGATGAAAAAGACTTCTAGAGAAGTCTTTTTTGAAAAACATATCTGAAAAAAATTCAAATATCATTTTTGGATTTGATGAGTTTCATTCTTAGCTTCTCCAAGCACTCATAACTTCTTAACAAAAGTTATCCGCTCGTTCTTGACAAAGAATCATGAACTTGAGTAATTTTAATAAGATTATAAATTTTTAAATAAAAGTTAGGATTTTGAAATAAAATGAAAGAGAAATGGTTTGAGTATCTAAGAAATATGATACAATAATGTAGATGTTGAATTTAGGAGTATTTAGAGTTAGGTTTTGGTTGTTAATGGTGGTTGGTGTCTTGATGACAATGAAAATTCGATAAATAACTGATGAAAATGAAAATGTATAAGTAAAGCAAATAACTTTGAAAAAAATAAAAGAAAAAAAAGAAATTTTAAGATAAATATAGCAAATAAAAAATGCAAAAAAAAAATTGTGTTTAACCACAAATTTTGAATCTTATTTGAAAGAACTCCAAAAAAGAATCCATTGATTTATTTTACATGGTTTTCTCAAAACAATAAATGTTTCTTCGTGTGATTAAAATACCCAATTAGTTCTTATTCCAGAGCATTTTGTTTGTTGGACCGAAGCTAAAATTGATTCCAGAGGATGTATCTATATTGTGAAATTTTAGTGACCAAATACGGATTTATCATACGCGTAGGCATTCATTGAAAACAATTGATATAGTTTTTTTTTTTTTTTTTTTTTTTTTTTTATAGTTGTTGATATATTGAACGAAAAACTCAAATGTTGTTGATATATACTGAACGTAAACGAATTCTACGACGATGTAAATTAATAAAATCTGATTATGTTATTGATAATGGATGAAAATCTGGTTCTTAAGTCTTGTTTAAGTGTTTTGAGTCCCCCATAATGGATGGAAATTCTTGCACAACTCTTTATATCTAATTAACTGAAAATGGATAAAATAAAACCTCAACTCATTAAACACGAAAACGATTTTATCTCAGAATAAGATGAGTTGCGGCACTATGATGATCTATGTTGCGTGGAAACTCGGTTGTAATCCATTTTTTGTTTTTCAAAAAATGTTTTAGGAACGAAATCTCTTGGAAATGCATTGTTCTTACAGAAATCATTTGGAAAACGCGATTTAGAAACACAAGATTCTGTTAAGTAAAAAATTTAAAGGTATATATTTCATTTTGCTAATTTTATTGCAAAATTTTGTTTTATTTCATCTCTTTGAGTTTTTTTTTGTAGACTCTACAAAGAGGAACCATATTATTTCATTACTTGTTTTTTTATCTTAGATAAATCAAATAGAGAAAAAATAATTTCACAGATTGGTCAATCATAAATATATATATATATATATATATATATATATATATATATATATATATATATATATATATATATATATATATATATTAAATTTTTAAATGTTTTCATTTCTAAAAAAAAACTAAAAATCCTGTTTCAAAACGTTTGTCCATTTCCAAATGTCAGTTTTAGGTTCCATGCAATGTAGATCATAATATTTCTTGGTTTTGAAGAGATGTTAATTAATAAATGTTAAAAATATAGTAGTTATATTTTAATACAGTTTCGTTTTCTTCATTTTAAAAAGTTCGTAAATGAACATTTTTCTTCATTTAATCAAATAGGGTTTGCATCTGATAAAAAGCAGTTAACTTTTTTTTGTAATGTAACATTTTAGATATTTCTTAATTAATGTTTATACATTCTTAAAATTTTGCTGTAGTCTGCACACACATTTTACAATATTCGTTATCATCCCTTATATATTCGTTATCATTTGTAACAATAACTACAATGATTATCTGTTAACACAGGCTTTTCTCATAATCTCCTAGACATCATTAGAAAAGTGATTTTACACATTTCATTGCTACAATCACTTTAACTAAAAAATATGACATAGCATGCTATAATTAATGATATGATTTATGGATAAACATAACATGATAATACATTTAATGTATATTTATATTTTGGTAAACTTTTTAAAATATAGAAATAACTAATACAACATCATTAATATAAATATATTTAGTATGACATTAAATAATATAATAATATATTTAGAAAATATTTTATAAAATTTTAAATATTATTTAAGTCTATTTTTATAATCAAACTTTTTCATATTAAACAAAATTTTCAAAATTTCATATATTTTTCAAAAAAAATTATAAACTTTTAATCGTAACATCATTTATTTCCTTTTGATCTCTACAAAATTTAAAAACTTTATTTAATTGTCTTTTTAATAATTATAAAAAATTTCTATCAATTTAGTATATATATATATATATATTTTTTTTCTTATATAATTTAAGATAAATCGAAAATTTTATTTTAACTTAAGTTTATGTTTAAATAAATTAAAATTTATATTAAAATATTAGTGTATAAATAATAAAACCTAGAATGTTGACATAATTTTACTTTAAAACAGAATTAAACTTGAACATTGTGCAGGAAAACATCTAGTTCATATTAAAAAGACTTTATTACTAAAAATTTTACATGACTGCCATCATATATAATAAAGTGGACCATTTATTAATCAAATTTTCAAAAAAGAAATTTCTCATTCTTTCCTTAATAAAAGATACATAAGTTACTTAATGTGATTTATAATAAATATAACAATTAATTATATTGAATAATAAAGAATTAATAATGATATTTATATTTTCTATTATTTTTTATTTTTATTATTAAAATAATTTAAAAAGTCATATTATTCATACAGTAAAAATTTAGATTCCTTTTTCATATGTTATATTTTAATTTTTTAATAATTATAAATTATTTAAACTGTTAAAAGTTCCACATAGAAATATTTTTGATTAATAATTAAAAAAATATTATAAAAATTACAAATTATCATAATATCATATTAGTATGAAGTATAATTTAATATATATATAATATATTTATAATAAAGTATACTATATATCATTTAAATTTAATTATATACAAAAAAATTGTTTAAAAAAAATTAAAATATATATCCTACTTGAATAGACAAAAATTTAAATATTTTTATAATTTTAATCTGATCAATTCATCAACATATATTTTAAATATTTAGTTAGTATTTAATAAATATTATAAAATTTCATATTCCGCGTGTTGGATTATTACCTAGTAGTTATATGAAAATGATTGCAACATTCCGGTAAGAATGTATTATTATTATTACTTGTCGTCTAGTTTTTTTTTTGTGTTTTTGATTGAGACCAAAAGTCGAGTTCAATATATATAATTTTAAGCTACTATTATATTTACTTTATAAAAGAGATTAGATTAGTATATAATCCCAAACTCCTATATAAAATGCTGGAAATAAAAAATGGAACGCAATTATTGCAAAGAAAAACAAATGTACACTAACAAGACTTGAAAACGTGCTTATAAAGACACATTAAGGACCATTTGTTTCCCCATCTCCTCAACAACACTCGCTCCACTTCTCCTTTCCATTTTTTTTAATAAACTCAGAAGAAGACTACAAAAACACAAAAACTCTCCTCTAAAAGATGGCGATAATTTGCAGAACCCTAACGACGTCTCCTGCAGAGAAAGAAGAAGAACCAAAAGAAGATCTTGAAAACGACCAAACTCCTCCCTTAATCTTCAACCCTTGTCTTCTTAACCTCCAGTCTCAAATCCCAAACCAATTCATTTGGCCAGACAAAGAGAAACCTTCCATTGACATTCCCGAGCTCAACGTCCCTTTCATCGATCTTTCGAGCCAAGACACAACTCTAGAGTCTTCTAGACTCATCTCAGAAGCTTGCACCAAACACGGTTTCTTCCTCGTCGTTAATCATGGAGTCAGCGAGTCGCTCATATCCGATGCTCACCGTTACATGGAAAGTTTCTTCGACATGCCTCTCGCCGGAAAACAGAGAGCCCAAAGAAAACCTGGTGAGAGCTGGGGCTACGCCAGTAGCTTCACCGGAAGATTCTCCACCAAGCTCCCATGGAAGGAGACTCTCTCTTTCCCGTTTTCCAACGAAATAAATGGATCAAGAACCGTTCAAGATTACTTCTCCGGTACATTAGGACAAGAGTTTGAACACTTTGGGTACGTGTCCTAAACCAGAATAAAGAAACACAAAAACAGAGCAAAACCAAAAACAAATATGTCTCCTCTGCTTTCTAGCCTTACTTGAGTAAACCGGTTTCTTATAACGAAATTATTGAACCGGTTTTTGTTAATGTTTTGTATATTTAAAGGAAGGTGTATCAAGACTACTGTGAAGCAATGAGCTCCCTCTCACTCAAGATCATGGAGCTTCTAGGGCTTAGTTTAGGCATAAACAAAGACTATTTCAGGGAATATTTCGAAGAGAATGATTCGATAATGAGGCTAAATCATTACCCTCCATGCCAAACACCAGATCTCACATTAGGTACAGGACCACATTGTGATCCAAGCTCTTTGACTGTTCTTCACCAAGACCAAGTCAATGGCCTTCAAGTCTTTGTTGACAATCAATGGCGATCCATTCTCCCAAATCCCAAGGCTTTCGTCGTCAATATCGGTGACACTTTCATGGTACATTTAATCATAATACATTTTGGTTACTCCTATACAGATAGTTGATAAGTTTGGTTTATGTAGGCTCTATCGAACGGGAGATACAAGAGTTGTCTGCACAGAGCGGTTGTGAACAGAGAGAGCGCGAGGACATCAATGGCTTTTTTCTTGTGTCCAAAGAGAGACAAAGTTGTGAAGCCACCAAGTGAGATTTTGGAGAAGACGACACCAAGAAGATACCCTGATTTTACTTGGCCTATGTTCCTTGAGTTCACCCAAAAGCATTACCGAGCAGATGTCAATACTCTCGATTCCTTTTCAAATTGGATCGTTACCAACAAATTTCCCGTCTAAGAAACCAAAATCAATAGTCATTCTTAGTTACTGTGTCTCTTTTGTTCTCATGGTCAAATGCATTCCCATGGTTTCAAATTTCAAAACATTTGTATATTGTTCCATGAATTACAGTATGGAATATGAATGCTTCTTAAATAAATAAAAAACTAAACATACTACTAGGTCCAACGATCAGTAGACAGTAAACAGGACAAAAAAAACTATACCGAAAAAGATCTTTAATATGTTTAATTCTATTTGAATTTGGGCCGAGAGAACTCTTGCAACTAAAAACCATGTTCCGGACGTAATTTGTATATCAAATCAAGATAGGAATATGATGGAAATAACAAAGATAATCAGAAAATGGCCAAAAAACCTTCAACTTACACAAAACACTAAAATAATTGTCAACTTTCGTCTAAACCATTTTAATCTTTAATTTTTAAAAATTATCCATGTTAAATTTTATTTTATTTTTGATCAAACCATTTTAGATACATGAAAAGTCAACGTTAAATCATAGAAATCGTTCACGTTTAAAATGGTTTGATCAACCAAAGTCAAGTTTTAAAATAGATAATCTTTAAAAGTTGCATATGAAATAGCTTAAACTGAAGTTTATGTTTTTGTTTCATTTTGAAAAATCTAGGCTTTTAACAGCTTTCTGTTTTTGAATTGAAAAAATCTAATTATCTTTTATTTAGTTAATCTTTTAAGTCTTGGATCCATTATTATAATAAATAATAATCAAAAGACAATGATTTTGAATTGTGTGGATACATCTCATGAATGAGACATTAACAAAACTTGAAAACATAGAACTCTAATAGAATAGTCAAATATATCATCATCTTATTAGGGATTCGCATACTACCAAGACACCACAATGTTGATATACCAAGACTGTTGGTTCTTTAAAAGTCTATATTATTCGGATGTTGCTGCATCTTTCCACACAAAATAGTGAAAATTTTGTATTTAGATTTTGAAATGACTTAGACTTTTGATTTTGCAGCTACAAAGGCAATACATATGCAACCAGATTCTTTGTTCATTTATCTGTTAGTTTGATAAATGTATCTAAATCATACTCGTCGTTACTATAAATGTTTTTTTGCTACATCATAAAACAAAACAAAATGTGAGCTCAAATAAAAAAATGCAATTAATTTAATTTAGTGGTTTTCTGGAAAATGTAACTTAATAGAAATAATTGGATTTTGTCATTCTCAAAGAGATAATTTGTTCAAACTCATATTTTTGAAAGCGAAACAAAAATATGAACTTCCTTTTAAACTATTTTAATCTCCAACTTTTAAAAAAAAAATATTCTCACTACAAGAAAACACATAATATTCTGACAGAAATTATGACGGCAAAGAAAGTCTTCAGAAATTTATGAGGAAATTCTAAGGAAATATCAGATTAGACATTCCTTGGAAAATTCAGAGGAAATTCTGACGAAAGTGCCTCCATCTGAATTTACCGATAGCATTTCGACAAAATACCGATGAAACTTTTATAATCGTTAGAAAAACAATTAAATTATTTTAAATTAATAAAAATTTCAGGATTCCCTCAAAAATTTCTGACAAAATTCTGAGGAAATTTATAGCCGTTTGCCGACCGTTGTAAAAGTTGAAAACTAAAATCATTTGAATGGAATTTGAAAGTTATTTAACTTTTTGTAAGTTAAAGGTTTCTTTTTACTGTTTTATCCAAAAATAATGAATATGTTAGGGAATTTTCATTGTAGAAAAGTAATATCTACCAACAAAAATGAAACAAAATTAAGAGAGATAAGAAATATATGAGAACTTCTAGACGATTTGCAGAATGACTCATCGTTTTTAATACTCCTTCTCTTTCAATACAAAATCATTTCTAATTTACTTTTTTTTCTCCTTGTAACGTCAAATATAAAATAACAGTCAATTCAATAGTACGTTATATCCTACATTAAATATAGAAATATTAACAGTAATAAGGCAGAGGTCTGATTGAAGGTCTATCGTGTAAGGGTTTGGTGAGTCAAAGTGGAGATTGTGAGCTGTGACTCAGCCCAAAGCTCCTTACGGCCCGCGAGATCAAGAGAAGAAAACGACTTGGGCTCAAGTGCACAGAAGCCCATATCATCCATGTAGTATATGTCGGTGAAAGCAAGGACTATATAATAGGAACTTGAGCTTAGGTTTCGGGTGGTCTTTCAAAGGGGTTTTTTCTTCTTTAGTGTTATAGCTTACATATTATATCTTGAGGCTGTGCTTGAGATCTTATACTTAGATTCTAGTGAAGATTTGTGGGCAAGAGATCCCACACGAGACGTACTGGTCAATAGCCAGGAACTCGTTAAATTGCTGGTGTTATTAGAGCAAGATAATCTATCTAACTAGATCGATCATTCAAAATATCCCTCACATATATGATCTGCCTTGCATCATTAATTTCCATATAAGCGTGAGGATTGTAGCATTTACACCATTTGGCATATGGTTGTTTTGAAAGAAAGACACATTTAGTCTTTTCCATTACATTTTTTTATAACCGTGGTGAATCCCAAAAGCTTTCTAGGTTCAAATACTAATCACCACGAAGCCCATACAAATCTGGGTTTTCTTGCCACTTAAAACGTCCATGGGTGGCCAAGGGGAATTGAACCCAGGGCGGAAGCTCCAACCGAAGTCCCTTTACCAATCAGCCAAGACCACTTGATTGTCTTTTTCATTACATTTTAAAACGAAATTAATATTATGAGCATTTGGTGTGTGTATGAGTGTGTTTTGAGACAAAAATATCCTTGATGAACAAAATGGAGTGTGGCATGTAGTTATAAACGAAAATAATGTGATTCTTTTATTTTTTATGTTATAGTTATTTATTATAACCCTCTGGTTTTAATTTGATTTATTTAAAATGAATAAGATAAACATATTTGATACAATAATTTATAATTTTCTCTTTGATATATTTTAAAAATTAGATAAAACTTTTTAGATAACTGATACGTGAATAGATGTTGTGGATAAAAGATGGGTAGTCAGATGGCTCGTAAAAAAAAGTGAATGGTTTCACCATAGATGCAGGCCCGTCGCAGTGTTTTAGGAGGTCTAGTACCTAAACATATACTATAAAACAATTTGAACATGACCCTAAATTACAATTAAAATTATTTAAAATTTTTGGGACCCAGTGCAAATGCACTTTGGACACACTCCTAGAGACGAGCCTGCATAAATGTGTGGATAGATGTTGAGTAGACATACAACTATAGATAAATGATGAATGTATAGACGATTTTTGGTCAGATGAGAATGTATAAGTGATGATGGATAGAGAATAAGTGGATAACGGACTCGGTGATCCTTGCTGAGCATTGCAACATCTTTGCATGTACGTAGGAGTGTTCTGTTGGGGCCTTGGGGGTAAAGATTAAAATTGTTATAACTTCCTCAAGTTTTTGACATGGCGAGTTGTCAATAGATAAATTTCCCGACATGTAAATTGTGGAAGTAAACTTTTGGACACATGACTTGATGCAATTTCACGGTGTTGGCAGTTAATGCAATTTCCTAATGTTCGCATGAAATCCGATTTGACAGTGTTCACAAGAAATGTGATTTCATGATTTGACATGAAAAAGTTATCGTGTAATTTTTTACGGGAATATAATTTCGTATTTTATGAAAATATGATTCCTCGTTTTTGCAGAAAATTTATGATCTGTATTTTTCTTGGAAAGTGTAATTTATGGTTTTGAAAAATGTAATATTATTTTTTATACGAAAATATGATGTTTTCGTTTTGACTAAAAATGTGTTTTGCAGATTTGATGAAAAATATAATATTCATTTATAATGAGATAATAAAACTATGTAGTTTTATGGAAAATGTAATTTCTGATTTTTGTGTCTGTTTTGGTAGAACATGTAATTTTATGGACTTGACAAAAACATCAAATTTTATGGTATTAATAAGAAAATATGATTAAACAACCGTAGATAAAGATTAGTTAGATAAACTGAATTGTCTTTAACATAAATAAATGATTTCAGCTAGAATAAGTGTCTCATATGGTGTAATTATCTCTATGTGTAATTAAAATCTCAAAATGTGTCAGGTGTAATTGTTTCCAAAAGTAAAGACAGAAATTTGTGCACCATATACTTCAGCATGTAATATAGCAATAGTCAACACTAAAAAATACACATGGGCAATCTCTCCCGAAAGTTCCTCAAAAGAGGAATAGAGTTTTAACTTCCCAAGCAGCGATTTAAACTCGGATCAATCGGTTTAAAGTTTCTCTACTCACTCAGAAACATCAATCAAGATCTATTATCCATCATGGATCAAGATCTATGGAAAGCAATGCAAAATCTAAACATATGATTGAATCTCCAATAGATCCGACTCTCAAATGAAGCCCAAAGAAGGAACACAAGGGATAATCAACTCAGCCTGCTAGTTCGTGGTCTTAATCCGACTCATAAAAACCTAAGTTGGATGCGAAACACACTTCCTAAAGATTGGAGGTTCCACGACAGAGTCTGCGGCCAAATAAATGATGAATGTACTATCCAGTTCTTCTTCTCTGAGGAACAAAATATGTTGTCAGTTATAGATAGAGGTCTCTGGTCCTTCAAAGATTGGATGGTAGTTATGGATCCATGGTAAAGACGAAGGAGCTGTTAGATCTAGAGTCGGTCGGGTGATGTTTATGACGATCTAACTTGATTTGTGGGTTCGTTTATGAAGACGTTTTGTAACTTAAACTGATTTGCTCTCTTTTTATTAAATGTTCTTTGTCTCAGATTTACAATGTTTTGTTCTTAGGTCTAATTCCCAAAAAAACTTGCCCCTTCTGCGAGTGTCCTTTCTCCCATTTTATAACTCCTCTCCGATCATGTTCGCCCTAGCTCGTAATCCGTCCTCTGTTGGGCCGGGCTTTCCCATGGGCCGACCGATCAGCTCGGAGCGGGCTACAATCGACCGGCTTAGTCAGCTCGCGACTTCTGAGCTCGTGTCGTATCGCGGGCATCAAGTATTGTACGACCAACCCTCCATCGGCTTGGGGCCAAGCCGTGTCTCTCGCTCGCGATCGGCTCACGGGCCCTTCCCAATGCTCTAATTCTCTGGGCCGACTTTTCACCCGATGGGCCTTGAGGAGGGATCCTAATCCATCTCCAACAGGAGCCAAAACTTCCAATCCACTATCTCCTTCTGGATCCAAGTATAAAACATCCCTAATGAATACCGAGGGGCAGAGGCTTGGGACAACTCTAAAGAAATAGGCAGAGGACAATCCCTAAAACATCCCTAAAGAAATAGGCAGAGGCTTGGGACAACTCGAGGGGCTTAAAAATAGTTGAACCTACCAGGGACAGTGGGGCTGAAGTTTGGATTAGAGTAAAATTTAATGCCTACCAACCACTTACGTTCTCTAGATACACTGAACTGGAAGAAGGAGCACAACCGACCTCCTACGCTTGAATACGAAAGACTTAATAAATTTTGTCAACTTGGGGTAGACGAACACATGGAGAAGGAGCCTGCAATCAGATTATGAACCTCTCTCAACCACAAATTGTTATCAGTGAGGAGGAACAATAGCTGGCTCAGATCCAGCAGTTAGAGAACGACGAACCTGCTAATGAGCTGAAGAACAAGAGGATCAGGACAACCTCGAAGTGGTAGACCAAATCAGAGTGAATGAATATATGCATGATCTAACTCAGCCTCTCCTTAATCATGGAAACCTCTCTGTACAGATTCATGATCTTGTCCCAACTGAAAATGAGAAACAAACACTGGAAAAGAATGATAGGACTGGCTGAAGCATGCATTTTTGGTAACAAGCCTAGAGTAGCTATTGGAGACTTTAACGACATAAAGAGCAACGATGAAAAGAATGGAGGTCCAATAAGAGTAGAATACACTTTCAACACATTCTGAAGAATGCTCAAAGCAACATGCATCCATGAGTAAAGACAATAGGAGGTAACTTCACATGGATATGTCAAAGAAAAAATCACACAGTTCAATCAAAAATTAATAAAGCTGTTGCAACGGCTGAATGGCAAGATCTGTTTCCTAGAGCTTATGTTCAATCACTCGACTGGATAGGATCTGACCATAAACTTCTTATTCTCCATACATGAGAAAAGAAATGGAAAAGGATAAAGCTTTTCAGATATGACATCAGATGGAGGTTCAACAAGGAAATCAAAAAGGAAATCAGCAATCTCTACTGTAAATATGTAGGGCCTGTCTTGCTCAGTGGAAATCAAAGGCTGTCGCTTAGAATTTTCTTACATAAATATGTTAAAATCTAACTTCAAAAAGAATATAAGCAAGAGGAGGAATGTTGGAGAACAAAAAGGCGCATCTTGTGGCTGAAATCTGGAGACAGAAAAATTAGATTCTTTCATATGAAAGCAAAACAAAGAAGTGTTTCAATTGTATAACAACAATATACGATAACTCTGGCAAGATGTGGAACACTGAGGATAGAATCAAAAAAAAAAATTTGTTGATTATTTCTTAATCTTTTTTCCTCAAATGATAACATAGATAGGGAGGAAATGGATAATTCTTTGACAAAGCCATTCACGGAAGAAGAATTGCTCAAAGCCCTCCAACAAATGGATAGAGAAAAGGCTCCAGGACCAGACGGTTGAACCCAAGATTCTTCAAATATCATTGGTCCTCAGTAGGAAAAGGTGTGTTAAAATTTGCCCAATCTTTTTTGAGCATTACGAAATTAATCCAGAAATAAATCATACACACATCTGCCTCATCTCAAAAATTGAATCCCCAACCAGCCCCAAAGACTTTAGGCCTATCAGACTTTGCAATGTGGCTTATAAACTCATATCTAAGGTGCTAGCAGGTCACCTTAAACCATGGCTCAAGCTTATCATATTATACAATCAAACAGCCTTTGTTCCTGATAGATTAATCACAGATAACTTGCTCATAGCCCATGAACTTCTCCACTCTTCAAATGCCAAAAACCTATCACAACCATACATGGCTCTAAAGTTAGACATTAGTAAAGCTTTTGATAGATTTGAGTGGAGCTTTGTAGAGGCTATCATGAAAAAACTAGGCTTTGCAGACAACTGGTGTAAGTGGATAATGATATTCATAGCTAGTGTCTCATATTCGATTTTGATAAATGGGAATATCTACCCAATGAGAGGCATTAGACAAGGTGATCCTATTTTACCATATGTATATATCTTCTGTGTATAGAAGGATTGTCAGCTCTCATTCACATTAGTATAAAAATAAGAAAGCTTCTTGGTTTTAAGGCTAGAAGGAATATACCACCAAATTCTCACTTGTTTTTTGCAGATGATTTGCTTATATTCTGTAAAGCTACTGAAGATGAATGTGAGGAGATAATCCAAATCCTAAAGACATATGAAAAATCTTCAGGCCAGACTGTTAATCTTAACAAATCAGTGGTAATTTTTGGAAGAGAGATTAACCTCCAAAGCAAAAGAAAATATCTGTAATCGCTTGGAAATTAGTAAAAATACAAGATTTGGTAGATATCTAAGCCTGCCTGAGTTTATAGAAAGAAATAAATCCAACGTTTTTTCCTATATAACTCAAAACCTAGAGAATAAGTTGTCTAGCTGCTACTCTAAATTATTCTCCTGCAGGCAAAGAAACTCTCCTCAAAGCAATCGCAACAGCCATCCCAGCCTCTAGCATGTCATGCTTCCTCCTTCCCAAAAGAGTGATTGATCAAATAACTAACTAAAAAGACAGTGAGGATTGGGCATAAGAGATTTTAGAGACTTCAATATTGCCTTAGTGGCAAAGCCAAAGCTGGAGAATATTCCAAAACCTGCAATGCCTCCTAGCAAATTTTTTCAAGGCCGGCCAAGTACTTCCCCAAAACTAACCTGCTTCAAGCCAAAGCAAGGATCAATTCTAGCCATGCGTGGAAGAGCATTATCAAAGGTAATGAAATCCTCTCAAAAGGCTTAAAAAGTTGATATGGAGTGGTCGCCAAACACTTATGTGGATGGATAACTGGCTTCCTACTAACCCACCAAAACCTCCAAAGACTTTAGAGAACAATATAAATTGGAACACCAGAGTGGCTAAGTTTATTGATCCTATTACTAAAAGGTGGGATATTAACAAACTTAATGCATTTGTAGATGGTGAATATCTTGGCATTATCAAGACAGTTCGCCCGGCCGTAACGGACACAAGAGACTTCGCCACATGGATCGATACAAAATATGAACACTATTCAGTAAAATAAGGTTACAACCTTCTCAAAAACTCTTCTATACAAACTCAAATCCACATGGTAATGATAATATTAAACTGCAAGAAGAAACATTAAAAACCATGTGGAAACTAAATGTCCTTCCAAAAATAAAGCACTTTTGGTGGAGAAGTTATACACGATGCTCTCCCTGTTGCAGGAAATTTTCGCAGAAGGAAAATACAAATTAAGGACACCTGCGAAAGCTGCAGAGAAGAACCAGAAACAGTTAACCATTTGCTCTTCCACTGCCGTATCAGTAAAGAGATATGGAACCTTGCTCCACCACCAGTGAACTCAGGTCTGTTTTGTCCTCAAAGTTTAATACTAGAAAACATAACCATTCTCTAGAGCATTGGAAAAATTCAAGGAGAGGAACTAAGTTTTTTCCCTTTCCTTGGATGTAGGATGTGAAAAAATGAGAAATGACCTTGTGTTCAATGAAAAAAAATGGGCTATTCCAGACATTATCGGTAGAGCTTTGATACATAGAAACTTATGAATGGAAGCTAACAATGCAGAAACACAAGACTCAGCCCCTCCTACAAACATGCCTAACCACGCCATTCGTGAAAACCCACTAGAAAAGGCCAAAGACTCTAATGAAGTGATACGTAACATGACTTTTGTTTTTTTGTAGACGCATCATGGACTTCACCAGAAGAAAGGATGGTAATAGGATGGGCACTGTACAACAAAGAAGCAAAACTGGTGATATAAGGCAAGGCAGCCATAGAACCGATAGGCTCACCACTTGAACCAGAAGCTGAAGCCTTACTTATGGCCATCTCCCAGATCAAAAGACTAGGCTTCAGCCCAGTACCATTTTGTGGTGACTCAGCTGCGCTCTACAAGCAACTTCCACAATACAAAGAGCTTCCTATGGTTAAAAAACCGATGAGTTTGTCATGCCCAACATACATCGAAGACATTGGTAACCTTACCAATGGAGTAAAATCTAGCTTCAGCTTTCAAAAAATCCCCAGATCATGTCATACTCAAGATGATAACTTATCTAGAGAATGTAGAATGAAAACTTAAGCTATGTGGTGTGCTGGAAATCTTGTATAAAACATTTATGTTACTATGAATATAAATCAAATGGTCGAGAATAATACACATGAGCCACCAAAACCTACTCAAGAATGTTCCCTTTCTAATACACCCAGACCCCTACTATAATATTCTGAATTTTATCAGTTAGGCACTTCTGTATATTTTATGCACAATACACATTATCGAATTCCAGTTTACGTCATTTCATTTCTCATTTAGAAACCATTTTAAAATTATGATTTTTCGTCGAACCAACTGTCTAACTAACGCTTTAGTGAATATCTTTCATCCATTGTTTACACTGGATCGAATCCATGTTCAGGTTTAAAAGGACTAATGCGTGTGAGTATGTTTGTTTCTATTTACCCTTCAAAAATAAACAGCATAAAGTAAACCGGAAACTTGGTGGTTAGTCTTATCATTAGTACTCGCATCTCATGAAAGCATGTCCAAATACCTGATAGAGAAATAAAATGATACCCTACAAGGGAAAGGACATAAACTAAAACTAGAACTGTCTTTGAGATCAGAAACCTAAATGAATAAGAATCTATATCATTTGGTCTATATTTCCTCGCTGAGACTACATACACTAATCTTAAATGAAGCCAGTAATTGTGAATATCGATAACTCCTATGAGGTGTGGGTTGAAAATTGTTTGGTTGTTAAACTAAGGTCGAATACATTTAAATACCTTTTAAGGATGGTGTCTTTGATATAACTTGCAATTGACAATGGTAAAATGGTGATCTAAACAATATGTGATTACACACATTTTCAAACCTCTTCCTTATACTTTTATTTATATTTTGTTTGAGGTAAAAAAAAGTCTAAGCTTGGTGGTGTTTTTCTTGGTTTCTAGCATTTGTTTTGAATATTTATCAAGGCACAAAATTAGAAACATAAGGAGTCAAATTAGGTGAAAATGAGCAACTAAAGATGCTAGATTATTCACATGCGTCAGAGGTTTAGAAATGTATATAGAAATTCTCACCAAAGGATTGAACTCAAATTTTGACACAAGATATAAAATTGAGTTAGTTTTTCGATGCCACCGATTTTAGATCGATCCAACGGTTAGAATGAATTTACCGTTCAATATGAGAAAAAGAAAAATTTCAGTTTTCTTATTTTCGGGTTTGTTTTTCTTAAAATTCGATCCTTAGATAATTTTTACCTACATATGCTATTTTCAACTTTTTCGAGGCTATACTTTTTTTTTTTTTTTAATTTGATTTTTAAATGCTCTGGATATTTGTAAGCTTTGAAGAGACAAATCTGTACTCTGCCTTTAAAGAAGAATTCTGAATATCATTACTGATTTCTATCGTTATTATAAGTTACTCATTTATTTCATGTGCTTCAATTTCTATGTTTGAACAGATCCATAGTTAGGTTTACGTTTTCAATGGAATTTGTGGATTGACAACAATGATTTGTTAATATAGAGAATAATTTATTAGTGTCATTATCTAAGTTGTCCATAATGCTTGAATTTTACTTATCATCGAGTTCATGATTCATAGATTGTTAATGCACCCAAATTATTTTTTTAATTCCAGAACAAATTCAGATGAGCGAGATAATTTTACATAACGAGAGTTAATTGTTAGTAGTTTCGTAAACCTATTAAACATTATTTTTGTCAACCTTCAGATTTCATTAAAAGGCTTTGTAAGCCATTTTTAAGTACAAACGGATGAACCTAGCCCACTACTATTTTACATGCCCGAATCAAATCCCAAGCTAATAGATAACAATAACGTAAAATCCAACACGTGTACATGACGTGTTTGCTTGGTCCTTCAACGTGGCAATCATGGGGCAAAGGTGGATGGATCGTCGCTTCAATCTTCACCGACACAAGCTCTGTCGTATCACCGCCACAGGATCATGTCGCTCCATCAGAACATTAGACTTCCATCTGAATTCACCGCTTGTATACTCCTTCCTCCAAATCGCCGCCAAGATCCAGAGAATTCATTAACCAAACATCAAAGATTTACACCCACGAGAGCTTCATAAGATTTGATAGCAAGATCTTCGTCGAAACGTTTTCCTATAGGAATAACTCCGACTCTACTGATCTGCTTCTAAATCAATGAAACTAAACCCAATAAACTCAACTCTTCAATCTTTAAAGGATACTTTACTTTTAAACTGATGTAAGCAAAGATTGATTCCTTAGAAAGAAGAGTTAAGGATAACTGATGAAGAGTAAGAAAATCTCTGAAACTGTCGGAATATCATATCTAGACAAAGGAGGAAGAGAAAACCGGATTTTTTATTTATTCAACATCAAATCGAAACTGAAGATAGATGATAAACATGTGAAGAACAGCTTCGAATCGATTTGAAAGCCACACAACAAAATCGCCTAAACGAAATCAAAATCCTCAAAGGAAGAAAAGATCCGCTAACCGGAAACAAACTTCGATCCGGAGATCGGAAGTCATATTTACATACAAAAAAAAAAGGAAGAGTTGGTAACCGGCGGCGTAAGCCACCGGCCACCAAAAAGCGAAATCCGATAACTCGAGTGTTTTGTAGAGAGAGGTTGGAGAATAGTCACTCTAGTTTTTTTTGTTTTTTACATAGACCTCTAGTGTTTCTGTAAACCTATTAAACATAATCTTATTACATGTGTAGAATCATGGTCGTGCCTGAATATTGTGGGTCGTAAAGCATAAAAAAAAATTTGTCCCATAAAATATTAATTTAAAAAAAATATTCAGAATCATTTATCTACGTACGTTTGAACCCATGATCCTAAAATACCAATGTTGACTATTACCAATTGTGCTAGTTATTTTTTGCAAAACATTTGGCCCCTAAAACTATTTATCTGATGTGTGGCCCTAAGCATGTGTTTGACCAACTTCTAGTCAAACACAGCTCTGTGTAGAATCTGTAATTCAACAGAATTTAGTCTATAGTATTCACATATTTAGGGTTTAGTACTTCGGGAGAAGGCTAGTTTAGTTAGGTGATTTGATTTCTAGAATGGATCTTAATACATTTCTTGACAAACAATAATATCATTAAATATGTGTTTTTTTTTTTTGACAACGAACGGCTGATCTATTACTCAAGCTTGAGGTGGTCTGGGAATCCAGACCGGAATAGAACAACCTACATACACCAAATCTCGATAGAAGGATCGAGCAGTCTTAGCTAGTGAATCGGAAAAACCATTCTGTGTCCTAGGCACATAGACAATTTTAAATTCGAGAAAACAAATCTGCAGGGTAGTGAGCTTTTCCAGCTCCGATGAGAAGCTTGGCCAATCCTGCGGGTTCCTTAGCATTGATATCATTTCCTTACAGTCTGTCCCAAAGCTCTGACATGGCGAATGTTGAAGCATGTTCTCCATTGCCCACCGCAGTGCTTCCAGCTCAGAATGCAAAGCAGACTCCACTCTATCAAAATTACGCAATCCCATCAGATGACCATTCCCCATACTATCCTGCCATACCCATCCACATCCGCTGTACTGAGCTGTAGAGGTCCAAGACCCATCCACCAGACAGATACTCCCCAGACTTATGATCTGGTTATCGTTACTCGTGTCAATTTGAGAGGGCAAGGGCGGTTGTTCATTAGCTTGATACCAGGCTAGGCATTCACTCTCTGCATATCGTGCTGTCTCCAATGGGTCTCTATCAATCCCTTTAAACAATTTGTCATTCCGAGCCTTCCAAATATACCAAATTAGCCATGGATAAGGATCCATGTCTACTGCCGGTCCACCTATGGCATTCTTCCTCCAAAAAAGATAGTCCATGTTCGCATATGTGCTCTCTAATGGGAATAAATATGGGCTAGTGGGTAGTGACGATAATTCCCAGACTTGTTTTGCAGGAGGGCACAGGAAGATGGCGTGTGTGATCGATTCTTCTGGTTCTCCACAACGTGGACAGTAGTTATCACACCGCATGTGTCTATAATTTAAGATACTCGTAACAGCCAACTGGCTTGTTATTATCTGCCACATAAGATGGCATATCTTCTGTGGAGCGCGCACCTTCCAAACTTGCGCTTGTAATTTAGTAATACTAGGTTCACTAACTACATGTATTTCTTCTCGTTTTAAGATATTCCTTGCCACCCAATATCCAGACTTGACTGTATATTGTCCATTCCTTGTATAACTCCAGCAGAAAGTATCCCTCCGATGTGTCGAGTTAATGTACATACTCTTTATGAGAGGTATATCAACAGCATTGACGTATTGTTCTAGTCTTGTCGCATCCCAGGTCTTTGTCTCTTGATTAATAAGATCACTTACTCTCATGTTTGGGTGTAAGACCGGTACAGATGGGGTCGCCGGTCTCGCAGGTATAGTAAGAATCCAAGGGTCCTCCCATACTTTCACCTCATACCCCGAATGGATCTTTTGTCTTATACCCAATAACAACAAGTCTCGTGACGCCGAAATACTTGTCCACACATATGATGGGTTACTAGTTGAAAGCTTACGCAATGGCGAACGTGATCGATAATACCGACCCCTCATTACCCGAGCAACCAAAGAATCCGTATATTGGCTCAGTCTCCATAATTGTTTTGCCAACAATGCCAAGTTAAACTCATGAATCAACTTAAAGCCGATCCCACCTTCCTCCTTTGGTAAACACACTTTGTCCCAAGTGGACCAATGGATGCCCCTTTTTGGGGGATTAGAGCTCCACCAGAACTGTGCAATGGCACTTGCTAGGGCATCACATATCTCCAAGGGCAAAAGAAAGCAGGACATGACATAAGTAGGCAAAGCCATTAGGATTGACTTGATCATAACCTCCTTTTCACCTTTAGATAGCCACCGACCTGTCCACCCGTTAACCCTATTTCTTAGCTTGTCCTTTAGAAACGCAAAGAGCTTACATTTGGACCCGCTAATATCCTCCGGAATTCCTAGATAAGTTCCCATTCCTCCTTCGTTCTGAATGCCAAGGGTATCTTTAATTTCTTGTCTAACCTCCTGTCCAATCCTCTTACCGAAGAGTAAGGAAGATTTGTCGAAGTTAATACATTGACCAGAGGCCTGTCCATATTTCTTGACCACTTTCATTACTTCTTCACATTCACGGGGCTTATAGAACCTATCGTGTTCAAGTAAATATGTGTTTTCTGCGAATTGCACGAGTGCTTTAAATTCATTCGTTTACATCATTTTTACATTCATTTCAATTAGATACACATAAAAAATAACTTTTATATTATTGTACTTCTACTCTCGCATAGTCGTAGCGTAACATTGGTATATTGGGTTTCTATCTCTAAAAAAGATGAGTGAAGTGGACACGAGAGATCAAGAAAGGGTTTGATGGACAAAGAAAAACAAGGAGGAGGAGAAAAGTGGCCCCACGGACCAAGAGCCTTGGTGGGTGATGCTAAAGAAGGAAGCATAAGGAGGTGTGCCCCATGAGGGATGAAGCCTTTCTCATGTTTCTTTCTTTTCTCTGTTATTCGTTTTGTATACTTTCAAAACTGTTTCGTTTTTTATACAAAAGTTTTTCAGCAAATATTTTCCGAAAGTTGTTTTGCGGAAGATTATTTCGTAGATTTTCTTATGAAAGTTTTTCTGTGAAAACTTTTCCAACATCGTTTTACGGATGATTGATTCGTAAAACACATTTAATGAAAGTTTTTCCGTTAAAACCTTCTAAAATTTGTTTTGCGGAAGATCAACTCGTAAATTTGATATTACAAAGTTTTGTCCGTCAAAACTTTCTGAAAACTATTTTACGAAATATTGTTCCAAAAAATCATCTTTTCTCGCAAAAAACTTTTGGAATAACGTTTTTCCTAATATCTCATGGTTGAATAGAAAACCTTTAATTTCTTTTATGGGATGAAATATACAAAGTTTTGTCCTTGTATCCTTATGAAAATAAGCTCGGCTTATGTGATATAGTTATCTCGACATTTTCGGCTCATGTCTTCTCAAGATATGATTTCTCGGAGGATTTCAGTTGTTGATTTCTCCATGACCGATTTTGACCCAACATAGCTCATCTAGGTTCAGAATAGGGAATTCATTACACTCTCGTGTCTCAAAATTATCTCAAGATTTAGATTCAAGGAAGTCAATCCGAAAACTATCATTAAAAATAACTTAGATGAAGAACAAAAAGATTACCCTAAAAATTCTATTAAATCTAATAGTTCATTCAACAACCCTTGAGGAACCCTAAATATAAAAAATGAATTACTCAGACATGATCATGAGAATACAATTCAAAATCTGAATTAAATGCATAATAGGTATAAAAGAGTAAGAACGGGAGTTCAAAATCTTCTCTCTGTAGGAGTTCAGATCCCTCTCTCCACTCTAAGCTCTAGTCTCCTACATCCAAGTTTGTGTTAAAAAAAACTCTCAAAAACTTACAAATATAGTTTAAAACACAGTTTGGCTTCTTTTGCAAATAAGTGAAGTTTATGGGTCATTCTGCAATATCTTCAAAGTCGACTTTTCTCGTGAAACAAGGGGGTGTCCACTCAAACTAATGTGGGCTTCGATCGACATTTTCATCAAAATCATCTCCGGCTTGATCTTTTTCAGGTTCATCCTTCCTCATGCTCCAAATTTCCCCAAAAACTCCAAACATACTTAGACCTGAAATGGCTCTAAAATGACTTTATATATACATATAAGACTCTAAAACGGACCTATACCTTGGTCAAAAATAGTAAAAACCATGGTATATTAGGAAATGATAGATACAAATGAGAAAAGAATTACTGATAGTGGAAGAATATAAAAGAAAAAGTAACCTATAGTAGTTGAAATAACACTCATTCCTATTGAAACGACGTAATGGCGGAAATTTCAGAGAAAGAGAAGATACTAATCTCTCGTAACCCAAGGAAATAAATGATTATCTTTTTAAAAATGATTCGATTCCCAATAAATAAAAATCATATATTTGACTTGTATCAAATCTACGGTCAATTCAACAATTAACGATATAGAAAAAGAATCTTGAATTGGGCCTTAGAACTCTCTTGCACCATGACCTTGAATGTGACATCCAACTCGGAGTCAACATACGACTTGGATAACAGTCTGAAACATGTCAATCTTCGGAAGGGGGGGGAGGGCTATTGTTGGAGTCGGGTTTCACCCCTCCAAACCTAGTAAAGGATCCAATTCGATGCCATTAAGACCCAAAAGAAGACAGTATGCCATGAACGTCAAGGGACCATCCCAAGCTGAGAAAGCGGCCCATGTCGAGCTTATATAGTCAAAACAGATCTGAAGAAAAGTCAAAGCATTAAAGATGATCGTTAAGGTATATGATACCCATCGGAGATCGCGCGGCTGTTATGATCCAAGTCTCAAGACCTATAAAAGAAGAACCAAAGCATTAAAGAGATCTTTAAGATACATGATACCTGTTGGAGATCCCCCGGCTGTTATGATCCAACTCTCAAAACCCATAAAAGAAGAACTAAGAATAAGAAGAAAGATGCCCGAATTCTTTGATATCAAACTTGTAGTCTCAATATCTTTGTACTCTCATTAGATACCATATGTATTCCATAGCTATATTACAAATCAAATACATGTCTTTCATATGTAGTCATCAATATATACACTTTCATAGATTTCTTTTTATACACGTTATCACTAAGTACATACCATATTTCTAAGCGTATTTGAGATCCATCACCGACATTACGAAGTTAAAATTTTTTTGGTACTATTTATAAATACTACGTATAAGAACACATTTACATTTTATTGTATATAATTTCTGTACATCAAATAAATTTAACATAATAATTTAAAATCTAAATTTATAAATTCTAATACTTATATGCATCATGAAAACGAGTATTCTTATTTATTTTACATAAACATATATTAAATAAATGAATTAAAAAGAAACATTTTCTGTAAATTTATAACGCTATAAACTAATTAAATATTTTAATCTTAACACTATAAATTTACTAATAAATCAAATAATCCAAAGTGGAAACATTGTATCGATGTTGACAACATATGTAATCTGAATATTTAGGCTTCATGTAAGCTTGTTTGCTACTAAACTTTTTTAGAATTTTGGAGACTCCAAAAGGCCAAAAACATTGAAGAAACTTCAACATTTTTGGAATTCTTCAATTGGATTAGGAAAGCAGGCAAGTCTTCTGTTACAGACACCATCTCACCAAATCTGAGATGCTGTCTCGAATGCTATTTAAAGTTTTCAAAATTTAATCTTGCATTCCCCTGTCCATATTAAAGCTTTCAAGTTTCTCATGTAATGGTGTTAAGCTCAGACGGATATTCCTACATCCATTATACCTTCAAATCCTTCTTACTGACTAAACATCACTGACCTATAAAACCATTTGAATCCTTCCAAGAACCTTCGTTTTACACCACCTTCTTGTATGTGGGGTTATTGGAAATCTTTTCTGATTATCTACTCGTTCCAAAAAGGAGATTTTCATTTGACCATCATTCCACATATATAGTAGTCTTTGTACGCAAGTTTTAGTACGACCAAGAACATACTCAAGATATTCTCTCTTTCTATAAAACTACTCTCTTCTCTTTGTATGGAATACAGACGACCCAATAGATATTTTGTAGTTATCTTTATGTTCCCAAAACCTTTTGTCCAAAGAACCCAAAAATATTGACATCTTCCATATGTGTGAACCGAAAATTTGCACTGTTAAATTTGTTAGTAGAGAAAAATAAATATTCACGATCTTTCTGGAGGATCGGGACTCTCTGCAAGGGCCAACGATAAGTGATCAAAGAGACGCAGAAAAATAAACAAAAAACAATAAAACGAATTAGGAAAAGACAAATATTTATTTAGAATCCACATAAAAGCATTGTGATCATCACAAAAGATTTTAAAAGCTTCGGCCGCAAGAGCTGTCAGCGATTTTTCTAGTTCTAGCCACCTAAAAATTTAAACCTAGTTGAGTCGCCGCTCTATAACAAAAGACGAAAAAGATACGAAAAAAGTTTTGATTGAGTTCGGACTAGATCTTATGAAAGGCTGCCTACGTACCCTTTTGAGGATCAAGATAAACATAACTAAATTAACAGAGAGTTGAACAAGAGATTGAATTGCCTTTGCGAATTTGTCTAGTAAGACATAGAAAACTAAGCATGTCGAAAATAATGCCTAAGGTTCCTAAGTGCACAAAGTTCTAAGTGCCTAGAATCCTTTTGTGCTTCTCGCCTTGGCTCTCCTTAAGTATGCCTTCAATCCCTTTCTGTCCCCGATTCGAGTTTATCCCATTGCGGAATTTTTCCTTTCATACTGAATCCCTTAAGAGTTAGTCGTAGGACAATGGCCTGCTCGGATGTAAGTGAGGGGCAGAAGCCAGCGAACCGTAAGACTAAAAGAATAGGTATGTTAGATCATAGTGCAACGAGATAAAGTTTAGATTTTTCGTCGAAAGACATCATAAAACCTTTTTTGTAGCTATACGATAATTTTCTAAAACACTTCTTCATAAAACATATGTGTATTTTTGAAAGTTGCATATAACTTGATCTGACTATACGAAGGAAATTTCTTGTATTTTTTACAAGAAGGGTTATCATAGAAGTAATGGAGCGTGTTGCTTGAAGATTACTTGTGATGTCTGCAAGCGAGGGTTAGGTTCTACTCATTTGCGTTTTCACATTGAAAAGTCGTTTTGCATGATACCGATCTTGTTTTCCTGTAAACTGTTTTGTATAAAATGTTTTAGTTATGTGAAAGTAATTGGTAACCGGTTTTATGAAGATAGTGAATTGGTGTTTTGTTTGGAGATGTCAAAGTAGTGGTGCTTCCGCAGATTTTACGAGAGACATTTCCGCTTTGATTTTGATCTTTGGTGAAAGTTGCTTGGAGTCACTCATGGAGTTTTACTGAAGGTTATTTCGTTACGATCTAGTCATGAAACGTTTTGATAGGTTTTTGAAAGGAATTCTCACAATATATTCATTTCTTGAGCGGAACGAATCAGTCAACCAGCGGTTGATCTAGTCAACGAGCAGAGAAAAAGTGTTCCCTTTTTTGTGCTTGCTGCTACTTGTGTTTTCTATTTTGTTTTGTCGCAAATATTTTTTGATGCTTTTATGTGACTCACTTGGTTCAACGGAAACTGGGAGCAATGCTTTTGTGTTTGAATTTTTCTCGTATAATTTTGAGTTTTATAAGAAATTTGTCTTGGTAAGTTGAAAAAGTCCCCATGAATTTGGCTAACCGTCGAGTTTCAGTCTGATGTTGGTAGAAGTTTTCTAAGAGCATGATTACAATAAGACATGCTGTAGAGTTCTCAAGACTATGTTTGTGACAGTTTAGCTACGTTGCTAGCGTTTAGACGGATCTTTTATTTTCGTTTACCTTTTGGATGGTTTTGGTGTGTCATTTCATTGCTAATGTCTTAAGAGTTTTCTTTGTCAAAAGCCTTTTCTTGATGCATAGGCAAAAAAAATTTGAAGTACGGGAGTATACGAGTATATTATACATACCTACTCCCTCCTTTTTTACAAAAGAAAACGGCTGAACCGATCTTTTGAAGGGTTGTGTATGTTTTTCTTTCGAGAACTGAGATGATCGACAATTTTTTCAATTTAAAGATGACTTTGGGATTATGATCTTCGGTTGTTTTCAGATTGGCGACTTGGGGTTGGTTTTAAGAAAAGTGCTAGGAACGAATCGGGTTTAAGACAACGTTCATGTCTCTTGTTCTTTAGTTCTTTAGGAAGAGAGATGAGTATGCTTGAATGTGTGGCGATGTTTTCATGGTTTTGCGAGAGATTAGATCGGTTTGCAAGTTTTTCCTAAACAATTAAGGAACAATAGAACGAGATCGGAAAATTGCCTAAGACTTATTTCGCTAGACTATCCACCTAGATTCTAAGTTCCCTTATCTTTACGGCAGTTTCCAAGTCATTTTTATTTCTTAGTACTTTCCTAAGAAAAAATCCAAGTCTAATAAAATTCTCTAATTCGGAAATAACTTAGTCTTATTAGAGATTCAGGTTTGCCTCTTCTTCATTCTTCTTCTCCCTGTGTTTCTGATCTGGGTTTCAATTTTCGTAGTGTTAGTTTTTACGAGAATGGGTTTCTATCTAATAGAAAGTTTTTGTGAGTGTGAGTATGTATTTGATCGAAATTTTATTTGGCGTTTGGGAATAGCCACTTTCGACTTAATGTCAAAGCCTTCGCAAAGTTTGATTGCATTTTTCGTATGTTTGATTTTCAATGCAACTCAAACAAGAATATCTAGGCGAGGAAGAGACTACAACGTCTAAGTTTCTGTTCTATTTTCTTCGTACCTATGGTTTTTACTAAAATGACCAAGTGCGCTTCGTATATTCTGAAAATTCTATAAAATGTTTATGAGTAAATGTTTTCGACTTAACGTGGAAGAATTTAGGAAAACTGGATTGCGTCTTTCGTTTAAAAGGAAATTTACGAAATTATTGAAACAAAGTGAGGAGAAGCAGATGACGACTCGACGAAGAGTGAAGTGGGCGATGAGGAAACTGAAGCAATGGACACGATGTCATACTGGTGAGGTGCTCAGTTTGTCAAGCTGTGAGCGAAGTGGCCTTGTCCTAGCCCTTATTGTCTTCATTTTCCCTTGACCGTTTCATATGATCTTGTTTGAATTCCTGAAGGTTGTCGAATTGTTTTTAGAGTTTTATTTACAAGAATAATCTCTAAAATGTTGTCAAATTTACTCTACGAAGGATGTATTGTAAAATAGTTTCTTGTTTAACTTTACGAATGACATTTCGTAAACTCTGGCCGCGTTTAATTTTGGCGAAAGTTGTTTTGTAAAAACAATTCGAGCTTAATTTTAGGAAAGTTATTCCAAAAAATGTTATTGAGTTTAATTTTATGAAAAAAATTCCGCAAAAATGTTTTTAAGTTTTGTTGTATGAGAGATGTTTTTTTTATAAAAAACTCACGTTTGGCGGCTTTTCCACAAATTTAGTTTCTTAGTATCAGAAAATCTAGCTGCGATGAGCTTAATTATTGCAATCAAACTTAATCGGAAATTTTATTGTTTCCCTAGGATTGATCCAAGGGAGTTTTGAGTAGTCTTTCCAAATTAAGCTTGGTAAATAAATATCGAGAATTCGTTGAATATGTTGCTACAAAAGCAACGCTTGAATTTATTTTTCAAAATCTTATGTTTCATGAGACGTTTTAGCAGTGAGGGATACTGATGCGCCTCAGTACATGGATCAGTACATGGAACCAGCACTGGATGCGGATCAGGATGATCATATTACCTCAACTGAGGTTCACCCAGCCGTGTACACTGACCAAGCCGTGTACACTAACCCAGACGTGTACACTGACCAAGCCGTGTACACTGACCGAGCCGTGTACAGAATCGACCCGCGTGCATCCGAAAATGACCTAAGGTTGGAACCACGACCTAAGGACAGAATTGATCAACCTTCAGCCATTATTTCCCGACCCATTCGACAATCTAAGACCAACAGTCGAACCAAGATTCAAGATCAACGAGAGGAACCTGATTTAGGACACAACACTTCACTTCTGGCCCGTTTGGTGCGTACAACATGCCCCGATAGTCATGAACATGACTTGTCCGACCAGATTGATGATTTCATGATGATCGATGATTCTAATCTCTCTAAGGCAAGGATACTTAAGCTCTCTAAAGATTTGGGTCGACTAAAGTTGCCATCCGTTCATGAAAGTTCATCGATCACCCACACGGACAGCCCACGGTGTGTCCTGCTCCTTACCGCGAAGGACCCGATCATCACAGCAAGGTTCAATGAACCTGAACAAAAGTAGGCGAAGGGTCAATTCGACCAGAACAAGAACCAAAGAGTCATTTGACCATTTTTAGTCTTTGTTGCTTTTTCTAGGTGTGTTTTTCCGCAAAATTCTAAGTCTTTTTCATATGCCTTTGTTACTATAAATATGTAATCCTTTCTTCAGCAATAAACCATTCGATTATCATCTTTGTTTTGAGTTAAACTCTTTGTTCTTTGTAGAACTTTTCTTTGTTTCTTGGTGAGTCATATCCAAGTTAAGCAAACCCTCAAAATCGTTGGACTTCTGAGTCATATCAAGCAACGACTAGAGATACTTCTTTTGGTGGATTTGTGAGTTATATCAAGCACCAACTGAAGTCGGGAATATCGGAGGCCTTCCGAAACCTTCGTGCGACCCTTCAATCCATCCAGTTCTCATTCGTAAGTTCATATCAAATCTAATCCGTTCGAGTGATCCTATCTAGGGCGTATCAAATGGTATCAGATCCACTCTTCCGGTATTTTCTATTCATTCATCTTTCTCATCTTCCATTTTCTTCTAACACTTCTTCTATCTATCTTAAATTCGGGCCCCTCTTTACCATTCACTAGTTTAAAAAAAACACATAAAAAATAAAGATCTACGATTTAAAAAAAGAAGAAGAGAGATTCAAGAGTTTGATTTGTGGATTGGTGGTGGAAAAGAAAGCATGCTGGCTGAGGAGAAATCCAGCCTTTGAGGTGGTTAAAACGGTTTTCCAAAACCAAAATCTCTTATCTTTCTATCTTGAGAAAATTCCCTTTGTGTTCTTGGAATTGTCCATTCGGATTCTTTGATCAGTTTTATTAGAACCTTGAGTGGAAACTTGTGTGTGTTCACCAAAATCTGAGAGAAACACGTGGGTGGGTGAGGATCAAACACTTGAGAGTGTGAGGTTATTTATCTGACGTTTTGTGTTTAAGAAATTTCAGGAACCATGAGTAGTGAGGAAGAAAGAAACCGACCTGAAGACTCATTTGTTGGATTATCTAACCTACAAATGCATGCTTTATATGATTCTATGACTAGATTGATGAATGCATGTTTAGATCAAATCCATCAAAGGCTTGATGAGCTTCAGCCAGCCAACAGACTCGTTCTAGAACTGGAGTAAGGAGAGATCGCCCAAGAAGGCCCAACCCGTCCGATGAAGAGATCCAAGAGAAGTATTCCCAACAGGGCGATGGCCGATCCATCAACCGCCCTAGGAGAGTTCCTAGAAACCGAGATCAAGGTGATATCAATCCATTTGCTAAAACTAGTCGTATTGATGATAGCTTAGGAGGATTGAAATTGGAAATTCCAACTTTTGATGGTAAAAACGATCCTGATGCTTTCCTTGAATAGGAAAGAAAGATTGAGCTTGTCTTTGATTGTCAAAAAAAATTTGATCTTAAGAAAGTTAGATTGGCTGATACTAAATTCTCTGACTATGCTATTAATTGGTATGATCAAGTTATGACTCAAAGGAGGAGAATAGGTGAAAGACCAATCAAGACATGTGGTGAGCTTACCATGCTGATGAGGAGACGGTTTGTGCCTACTCACTACTCACCGTGACCTCCACCAGAATCTGAGACATCTACTTCAAGGCACCAAGTCCGTAGAAGACTACTACCAAGAGATGGAGATCTTGATGATCAAGGCTGATCTAGATGAGCCTATGGATGCCATTATGGCACGATTTCTTTCAGGTCTCAGCCGTGACATCCAATATCGTATGGAGCTTCAAGAGTATGGTAGTGTGGAGCAGATGTTACACAAGGCCATCTTGATTGAACAGCAAGTTAAAAGAAAAAGCTAATCAAAACCGGCCCTTGCTCCCAAACCGACCTAAACCAAGGTAAGTTTCCTTCCACAACACATAATGGTTTTAAAACTGATGTTCCTGCTCGTGTGGACAATGGAAAGGCACTTGAGACTTCTGGCCGAGCAAGAGAAATTAGGTGCTTCAAGTGTCAAGGTCTAGGACATTATGCAAAAAATTGCCCAAACCAACGAGTGATGATTCTCATGGAGAATGGTGAGGTTGAATCCGAGGATGAAAAGGAGGACAAGGAGGAATTTGGTCCAATCTTTGATGAGGAAGAGGAAGCTTTTGATTACCCACATCATGGACCCCTACTTGTTTCAAGGAAGACCGTGGATGATCCCATTTTCAGTGAGAAGGATGACCACTTGGTCGATTGCGTTGGACCAACCTTTGATGCTGACTCTAGCCCTATCTATGACAATGATGATAGTCTTAATTACCCAGCTTTCGGTCCACTCCTTGTCACTAGAAGATCTTTGAGTGTGCAACCCAAAACCAACGACAAAGAACAAAGGGAGAATCTCTTTCATCCCCGTTGTCTTATTTTTGAAAAGGTGTGTTCTTTGATTATTGATGGAGGTAGTTGCACTAATGTGGCTAGTGACACCCTTGTAAGAAAACTATGGCTTGTCACTCGACCTCTATCTCGTCCTTTCATGTTGGAATGGCTTAATGAGACTAGAGAGCAGTACGTGAAAGAACAAGTCACAGTCCCCCTTACAATTGGACGATATGAGGTTGAAGTTGTTTGCAACGTTCTCCCTATGGACGCTTGTCACATTCTCTTGGGCCGACCATGACAGTTTGATAAGAATTCAGTGCATGATGGTTACACAAACCGGCACTCCATAAAGGGAAGAAGATCACACTGGTACCTTTGACACCTTTGGAGGTTCATCAACACCCGATCCAACTCAAGAGGAACCGTGACAAAGAGTCCAAACCAAACAAACGTGAACCCTCTCAAAGGAATTCCAACTTCTATATTAAAGAAAGTCAGTTCAGGAAATCTCTTTACTCTCAGAAGCCATTTCTTTTACTTGTGTATAAAGAATCTCTTATGGATTCTTCTTCTTCTGACCTTGCACCGGAGATTCCGAGTGAGCTTCTAGATATCTTGCAGGATTTTTATGATGTTTTTCCAGATGAGAATCCCAAGGGATTACCACCAGTTCGAGGCATTGAACATCATATAGATTTTGTTCCTGGTGCATCTCTACCTAACCGACCAGCTTATCGTACCAATCCAGTGGAGAAAAAGAAACTTCACATGCAGATTGGTGACCTTCTCGAGAAAAGCTACATCCAGGAAAGCCTCAGTCCTTGTGATGTGCCCGTCCTCCTTGTACCCCAAAAGGATGGCTCTTGGCGCATGTGTGTGGACTGTCGTGCCATCAACAAAATTACAGTAAAGTATAGGCATCCCATTCCTAGGCTTAATGACATGCTTGATGAGTTGCATTGTTCATGTGTTTTCTCTAAGATCGATTTGAAAAGTGGGTATCATCAGATTAGGATGAAAGAAGGTGATGAATGGAAAACTGCATTTAAGACCAAACTAGGATTGTATGAATGGCTTGTAATGCCATTTGGGCTTACTAATGCACCTAGTACTTTCATGCGTTTGATGAATCACATCTTGAGATCCTTCATTGGTCATTTTGTTGTAGTTTACTTTGATGACATTCTTATTTACAGAAAGAGCCTTGATGATCATAAGAGGCACATGAAATCTGTTCTAGAAGTTCTTAGGAAAGAGAGAATTTTTGCAAATTTTGGTAAATGCTCTTTCGGAACATATAACGTGGTGTTCTTAGGCTTTGTTGTAGGTACGAATGGACTTAGATTGGACGAGGAAAAGATCAAAGCTATCAGGAACTGGCCTAGTCCAACAACCGTGGGTGAAGTAAGAAGCTTCCATGGCCTTGCTGGCTTCTATAGGCGATTTGTTCCAAACTTCAGTACCATCGCAGCCCCATTGACTGAAGTGATCAAGAAGAATGTCAGATTCAAGTGGGAACAAGCTCAAGAAGAGGCATTTCAGATTCTAAAAGGGAAGTTCACACAAGCTCCTTTACTTGTACTTCCTGATTTTTCTAAGACTTTTGAGATTGAATGTGATGCTTCCGGAATTGGTATTGGTGCTGTCTTGATGCAGGATAGGAAACCAATTGCTTACTTCAGTGAGAAGCTTGGAGGCGCCACACTCAACTATCCCACTTACGACCAAGAGTTGCATGCCTTGGTGAGAGCTCTACAAACGTGGCAACACTACCTTTGGCCTAAGGAGTTTGTGATCCACACGGATCATCAGTCTTTGAAACATCTTAAGGGACAGTAAAAGCTGAACAAAAGGCATGTGCGTTGGGTTGAGTTCATTGAGACATTTCCTTATGTCATTAAGTATAAACAAGGTAAGGAAAATGTGGTGGTTGATGTCTTGTCTAGAAGGTATGTGCTCCTTTCAGATCTTGAAACAAAGTTGTTTGGTTTTAAATTTATCAAGGATTTATATGCAACTGACTCAGATTTCAAAGAGATTTTCAGAAAGTTTTCAAAAGCTGCTAATGGCAAGTATTATCAAATTTCGGGATTCTTATTCTTTGATAACTGCTTGTGTGTGTCCCAATGTTCTTTGAGGGAGTTGTTTCTCAGAGAAGCACATGGAGGAGGCTTTATGGGACACTTTGGAGTCAAGAAAACACACAAGGTTGTGTATGAACATTTCTTTTGGCCAAGCTTGATGAAGGATGTGGAGCGGATTTGTGGTCGATGTGTGGTTTGCAAGAAAGCCAACTTTAAAGCCAAAAACCAAGGCTTGTATTCTGCTCTTCCCATCCCTTCTCATCCTTGGGTAGACATATCTATGGACTTTGTGTTTGGTTTGCCTAAATCAAAATTAGGTAGAGACTCTATCTTTGTGGTGGTTGATAGATTTTCTAAGATGGCTCATTTTATACCATGTCATAAAACTTATGATGATGTGCACGTTGCTGATTTTTTTTCTTTACAGACATTGTTAGGTTGCACGGAATGTCTAGGACCATTGTTTCTGATCGAGATGCTAAGTTCCTTAGTTATTTCTGGAAACCTTTGTGGTCTAATTTAGGTACCAGATTGATGTTTTCCACCACTTGTCATCCTCAAACCGATAGTCAAACTGAGGTTGTGAACCGGACCTTATCAGCATTGCTTAGATCATTGGTGAAAAAGAATCTTAGACTTTGAGAAGAATGTTTCCCTCAAGTTGAATTTGCTAATAATCATTCCATGCATTCTTCTACCATGTTTTCTCCTTTTGAGGTTGTGTACGGTTTCAATCCCTTATCTCCAGTTGATCTTTTGCCTTTGCCTTTGAGTGAAAGAGTTAGTACATATGGCAAAAGGAAGGCAGACACGATACAGAAGTTGCACGAGAGAGTTCATGACAAAATCAAAGCCAAAACCAAAGTCTATACAAGAAAAGCAAACAAGAAGAAAAAGAAAGTTGTCTTTGAAGAAGGCAATCTTGTTTGGGTTCATTTAAGGAAGGAACGATTTCTGAAAGAAAGGAAATCAAAACTCATGCCAAGGGTCGATGGTCCTTTTCAGATCCTTAAGAAGATCCATGACAATGCCTATCAGCTGAACTTCCAACGTAAGTATGACATCTCTTCAAGTTTTAATGTTTCTGATTTATTTCCTTTTTGTGCAGATGATCCAGATTTGTGGACAAATCCTTTTGAAGAGGAAGGGAATGATGCACCTTAGTACATGGATCAGTACATGGAACCAGCACTGGATGCGGATCAGGATGATCATATTACCTCAATTGAGGTTCACCCAGCCGTGTACCTGACCCAGCCGTGTACACTGACCCAGCCGTGTACACTTACCAAGCCGTGTACACTGACCGAGCCGTGTACAGAATCGACCCGCGTGCATCCGAAAATGACCTAAGGTTGGAACCACGACCTAAGGACAGAATTGATCAACCTTCGGCCATTATTTCCCGACCCATTCGACAATCTAAGACCAACAGTCGAACCAAGATTCAAGATCAACGAGAGGAACCTGATTTAGGACACAACACTTCACTTCTGGCCCATTTGGTGCGTACAACATGCCGCAATAGTCATGAACATGACTTGTCCGACCAGATTGATGATTTCATGATGATCGATGATTCTAATCTCTCTAAGGCAAGGATACTTAAGCTCTCTAAAGATTTGGGTCGACTAAAGTTTCCATCCGTTCATGAAAGTTCATCGATCACCCACACGGACAGCCCACAGTGTGTCCTGCTCCTTACCGCGAAAGATCCGATCATCACAGCAAGGTTCAATGAACCTGGACAAAAGTAGGCGAAGGGTCAATTTGACCAGAACAAGAACCAAAGAGTCATTTGACCATTTTTAGTCTTTTTTGCTTTTTCTAGGAGTGTTTTTCCGCAAAATTCTAAGTCTTTTCACATGCCTTTGTTACTATAAATATGTAATCATTTCTTCAGCAATAAACCATTCGATTATCATCTTTGTTTTGAGTTAAACTCTTTGTTCTTTGTAGAACTTTTCTTTGTTTCTTGGTGAGTCATATCCAAGTTAAGTAAACCCTCAAAATCGTTGGACTTGTGAGTCATATCAAGCAATGACTAGAGATCCTTCTTTTGGTGGACTTGTGAGTCATATCAAGCACCAACTGAAGTCGGGAAAATCGGAGGCCTTCCGCAACCTTCGTGTGACCCTTCAATTCATCAAGTTCTCATTCATGAGTTCATATCAAATTCAATCCGGTCGAGTGATCCTATCTAGTGCGTATCATATACAATCGGGTGATTCTATAGAAATCAACTTTGTTTCTCCAAAATTTATTCGGAAGAAATACGGCAGTGGGGGATTGGAAACCATGTTTGATGTACTTCTGTTTCGGCGAGTAATCTAGATTTTCTCCGCGACTAAGCAATTTTTATTTCTCCGACGACTTTTACAAAAATTATTCAAAAAACTAGATCGGTAAATTGTGTACCTGATTTGTTGTGCTTCCTTTTTGCGCGAGTAATCTAGGGTTTCTCCGAGGTTTTGAGGAGAGCAATTTTTATTCCAAAGAGTTTTGGGAAACGTACTTTGGTCGAACCCTTACGCGCTCGGTAATGAGACAAATTTTACGGGGTTTTGATAGATTTTATCATTTCCCTTTTTTTAGACAGAGAAATCGCTAGCTTTTCTTGGTGCTCATCTTGTGGCGAAAAGTCACGACATATGTTTTCGATTTTGTTGAGCGCTGCAGCATTTGCATTAGAGTTGGCCATAGGAGCAGTCGCTTTTGGAGTTGTGATACCAGCGTTGTTGTCATCGTTGACAGTGTCAACGCGAGCTGCAATTGTATCATCCATACTTCCAAACATCTATTCGATTAAGCGTTTTGCGGATGTGTGAGTAAGAGTAATCCACCTCCCTACTTCTAGCGCCAAATTATGGGAACCAAAATTCGCACTGTCAAGTTTGTTGGCGGAGAAGAATAGAAATTCTCAATATTTCTTGAGGATCCGGATTCTCTACGAAGACCAACGACAATTGATCAAATAAACGCAGAAAATACAGAAAAAGGTAAAACGAATTAGGAAAAGATAGATCTTTATTTAGAATCCGCATAAGAGCATTACAATCATTACAATAGATTGTAAAAGCTTCGGCCGTAAGAGCTGCTAGCGATTTTTCTAGTTCTAGCCACCTAAAAACTTAAACCTAGTTGAGTCGCCGCTCGATAAAAAGGAAGAAAAAGATACGAAAAAGGTTTTGATTGATTTTTGAGTAGACCTTATGAAAAAATGCGTACATAACCCTTTCGAGAATCAAGCCAAACGTAATTCAATTTACAGAGAGTTGAATTGCCTTTGTGAGTTCGTCTAGTAAGACAAAGAAAACTAAGCGGGTCAAAAATAGTGCCTAAGGTTCCTACGTGCAAAGAGTTCTAAGTGCCTAAAATCCTTTTTTGTGCTCCTCTCCTTGGCTATCCTTATATATTCCTTCAATGTCAGCCATTTTTCCCTTTCTGCCCCCGGTTTGAGTTTATCCCTTTGCGGAATTTTTTCTTATCTTCTCTACTTTCATGTTTATCTTGGAAGTATTGTATTTATCTGTACCCAAATCGTATAAACCGTTATTGTACTATGGGCATATTCTTGTTTTGAACCATAAGTAGACTTTCACCGTGTTTTAGGCTAATTCGGACAGTTTTACGACTTATGCGTTTTTATGATTATTCTCGTAGAAATCGTTGATTTGTCCAATGTCCATTTTCTATGTTGTTGGTCTTACGAACTGATCCAAATCAATTTATTAATTCTAGGATATGATGGTGTTAAGTTTACCTATATCATTTTGACGTTTGTAAAATCTCAACAAAAACTTCAATTGGGACGCAAAAGACGTTTCGATCAAGACCCAAAGGATAACATGATGAGAGCCTATGAGGGAGATCTGAGGACTCATGAGAACTATGTGGATGATTTAATGACTCATCAGAGCTATGTGGGTGACTTGAGAACTCATGTGAGCTATGTGAGCGATTTGAGAACTCATGTGAGCTATGTGGGCGATTTGAGGAATCATGGGAGCTTTGTAGGCGATTTTAGCTCTCATGGGAAGTATGTGGATGATTTGAGAACTCATGTGAGCTATGTGGGAGATTTGAGAACTCATGTGAGCTACGCGGGCAATTTCAGGACTCGTGGGAGATATGTGGGTGATTTGAGGACTCATGGGAGCCATGTGGGTGATTGGAGGAGTCATGGGAGCTATGTGGGAGATTTGAGAGCTCATGAGCTATGTGGGTGATTAGAGAACTCATGTGAGCCATGTGGGCGATTTGAGCTCATGAAGTGATGGGAGAGGGGCTATGTGGGCAAATTGAGCTCACAAAGTGATGGGAGAGAGGCTATGTGGGCGATTTGAGCTCATGGAGTGAGGAGAGAGAGACTATGTTGGCGATTTGAGCTCATGGAGTGATGAGAGAGAGGCTATGTGGGAGATTTGAACTCATGGAGTGATGAGAGAGAGAGAGAGGCTATGTGGGCGATTTGAGTTCATGGAGTGATGAGATTGTGTTGGCCCTTTTCTTTCGTTCTGATTATCTCCCTTGATTGATTCGTGAACTTTCAGAACAACTTGGTTTGTTTTACTTAAGTTTTACCGTGTAGATCTCCTCAAAGTTGTCTTGCGGGAGATTATCTTATAGACTTTCATATAAGGTTTTTTCATGGAAACTTTCCAAACTTGATGTTTTGTAGAAGGTTGTTTCGTAAAACTCATTTGTTATCGCAAAAAAACTTGTGTTATAACGTTTTTCTGGTCTTTTCATATTTGGATAGAAACTGTTTAATTTTTTTTCCGGGATGAAATACACAGAATTTTGTTCTTATATTCTTATTTAAATAGGCTTGGCTTATGCGGTATAGTTTCTTCGACATTCCAGCTTATATTTACCTAAGGCTTTGGAATATTTTAGCCGTTGATTTTACCATGATCGATTTTGACCCCAACAGATATCAATAAGTGCAACTTTTCTTTTCTTGTAATTGCACTTTTTACTTTTCTTTTATGACAACTTTCTCCCCAAATTTATTATCTTGCCTTTTCTCAAAGATATTCACTTGCTCTCCAAGTCTACACTACTCTAGCTCATCATCTTGCATCCACGTAGTTTGCACCACTCAGCATGCCTCCTGCATCAATGACTATATCAGCGTCTACGTCAGAAATGACTATATCAGCGTCTACGTCAGCGACTACATCAAGGCAGACGATTGACATCTACAAGCTCTTGCTTGCATCTTTAGTCTCCCCATTTTAGCTTTGTGTGCCGATCAAGAAAAATACTCTTTTGGTTCAACAACCACTTTCTTCACCTGGAAACTTCCAATGCTATATATGGTTCCCCCCCCCCCCCCTCCCACGAAATGTGCACCACACCATGCTCCCCATGAGATATCCACTCTCTCGACCAGAATATCACCATTCTTCCCCACCCTGCTTGATTGCATACTAAGCTAAAATACATATACTTAGATGTCAAAACTTATTCACATGCCCACTTGTATGCTTCTTCATGTGTAATCATGATACGGCCTCTACTACAGCAGAATAAATGACAGGTACTGCATCATGATTTGACGCATTCGTCGATGTACCTCTCGACCCACTTCTCTTGAGGACTTGTCACACTCCATTTGTCATCTTCTCTACCATAAGCCCCTCCTCATCCACACTAAGTGCACACTGCACTTGTTGTTATAGTGTATGAGTGATTTCATCATCACTTTCTTGATGATCACCTTGCATGAATTCGTAATACACTTCGATCTCTTTTCCCTTTGAACAAAAAAAAAATCCTTGTTCTTCATCTAGACATGATGCTCTTTGATATTCTTCATGATCACTCCTGGCAGAGTTTCATCCTTCTTCTGGTGTCTCTTCCTTGATCTCATCAAGTAAGCCACGCTTGACTATCCACACCTTTTCAACCCTCTTGGTTTCAATGAACGTCTTGTTCATCATCTTGGCTATGTTTTTTCTCTTCTCACGAGGAAAACAGTCCATTTTCTTGTGTCTAACCTTCCCACGTAACCAACAGCACATTCAGAATTGTTTCTTTTTTCGCTTGACATAGTTTCTGATACACCAACCAGTCTCATTCCTTGTACCAGATGCACACCCATGCTTCAGAAACTCCTACACGGCCTTCATGTTGTGCACTGATGTAATAGCTTCGACTTGTTACTCACAGCTAAACGATATAGAAATTCCAGCCATACGCCTTGTCTTACATCCCGACGTACTTCCTGCAAACTTATTTGGCTTCACTTTTTGAGGTGTTCCCTCGCACGAAGTGTGACAGCCCCTTATGATATACTTTAATACTTTCAGCTCCTCGATATCGCAGTGCCAAATTCACCTTGGATGGTTGTCCCATTGAGAATATCTTATCCAAATCTTTGGATCCACTGTTGAGCATTCTGATATGCTTGTGATTCTCAGCCAAGTCACATTCCAGATTATTTGCTCTTTCTTCTTCACCAATAGCAACTTATCTCAGCTTACTAACTTCCTGTTCTAGAAACTTATATTTTGTTTTACAGCCGCAAGTTCTTCAACCAACTTGCTTTGCTTCTGAGTCACATCCTACTTATGACTTTGCACGAGGCTGTGGTGCAATCTATGATTCTCATCCTTGAGCTTCATCCACTTGTCATTATAGCACATGATACTCTTCAGCTCATGTACCAACATCTGAATCAGAGGATTCACTAGATTCATCCTTGTATGCACCGAATGCAACAAGATTCTTCATTTCTTTTCCATCACCATCAGAATCTGAATCATCAGACGACAGTTAGATATACCTTTTTCCTTCTTTGAGTTTAGACATTCATGTCGTGTGTGTCCATTACCTCTACACTTAGGACACTTGAGTTCTCTTTGCCGTGCCACAAGACAGTCACTCCTCATATGACAAAATCCTTCATAGTTATGGAACGTGATACTTAATCTTCTTCTGCTACTATCATGATCACCTTCCTAACAAACATGTTGCTTCACAGGCTGATGCATCCTCTCAAATTTTAAGAAGATTTGAGCTAAGTATTGTGAAGAACCATGAAGAACTGAAAGTTTAAGAAGATTTGAGCTAAGTATTGTGAAGAACCATGAAGAACAATGAAGAACAATGGAGAGAGAGAGAGAGAGAGAGAGAGAGAGAATTTCGTGGCGAGAGAGAGAGAGATGAGGAAAATATGTTTCCTTGCCTTTCTTAGTTCTGGATACATGTCTTTATATAGACCAGACAATACATAAAATAATCAGACAAGTTTGAATAAAGAAAAGAATAAATTAATGGGACTGAGCAATGGCAGGGACTGAGGGATGCCAGGGACAGACTGAGGGATGCCAGGGACAGTCTGAGGGATGCCAGGGACTGAGGAATGACAGGGACAGTATGAGGGATGCCAGGGACTGAGGAATGGCAGGGACAGTCTGAGGAGGAGCAGAGGCACGTCCATCAATGTAGGAAAGGGACAGGAGCTAAGTGGTCCACTCTCCTTAACACAACATGTGACTTCTCTCCCTAAAGATTCTCTGCCTCTAGTCAACATCCTCTTTGGTTCCTCATGCCTTGATTTATTCTTCTCTATCATTCATGTCTTCATGTCAACACTCCCCCTCAAGCTTGACCATAGGGACTAGTCAAGCTTGGATTCCATGAAGCATTCCCTCATTAAAACCTTTACTTGGGAAAACCACTTGGGATAAAACCCAAGCAAAGGAAAAAGAGTAGAATACTTCATGGTAAGAGGATCAGTGACATGAGATGTCTATGAGTCCAAGCTTAGGATGAATGAACTCACAAACCTTGTTGCTTGCTGCCTTAGTGAATATGTCAGCCAATTGATCTTCACTTCTTGTGTAGCATGGAAGAATCACTTGCTGCTCTACTGCTTGTCTCACCTTGTGACAGTCTACTTCTATGTGTTTTGTCCTCTCATGGAAGACTGAATTTGATGCAATGTGTATAGCCGCCTGATTGTCACAATGCATTGTCATTGGTGCTGTGATTTCTATTTCCAAGTCTTTGAGTAGTCCTTTGATCCATATAAGCTCACTTGTTAGCTTCCTCATGGCCCTATATTCTGCCTCAGCACTTGAGCATGACACCACCTTATGTTTCTTGGTCTTCCATGTGACTAGATTGCCTCCAATGAAGGTACAATATCCAGTGGTTGATCTCCTATTAGTTCTGTCTCCAGTCCAATCTGCATCACAATATCCCACCACTTTAGTGCTTCCATTTCTAGCCATCCATATGCCTTGACCAGGAGCTTCTCTCAAGTATCTCAAGATCCTCTCCACCATGTGCCAATGATGAATTGTGGGTGTTTGCATATGCTGACTGACTTGGTTCACAGCAAAGCATACATCAGGTCGAGTTATGGTCAGATATATGAGTTTTCCAACCATTCTTCTATACTTCTTGACATCCTCAAATGGAGTGGCATCAAACTCCCCCTCTCGTAGTACCTTGTAGCCTTCCTCTAATGGTGTCTTGGCCTGTCTACCACCAAGGTTTTCTGCCTCATTTAAAATGTCAAGTGTGTACTTCCTTTGGGATAAGAAAAGCCCCTCTTTAGAGCGGCACATTTCAATCCCTAAGAAGTACTTTAACTCTCCCAAATCCTTAATATCAAATGCACTTTTGAGAAAAGTTTTGGTTGAGAGTATACCTTCCTTGTTGCTACCAGTGATAATGATATCATCTACATACACCAAGATCACCACAATACCTTGTTGGCTAGTTAGAGTATATAGGGAGTGATCTGCCTCTGATTTTACAAATCCTCTTCCATTAAGAGTTGCACTCAACTTGTGGTACCAGGCTCTAGGAGATTGTTTCAAGCCATATATTGCCTTCTTCAGCCTCAAAACATTCCCTGGTTTGACCATGTTCTCTAAACCAGGAGGTGGCCTCATGTAGACTTCATCTTCCAATTCTCCTTGGAGGAATGCATTCTTTACATCCATCTGCCATAGATCCCACTCAAGGTTGACAGCAAGAGATAGAAGAATCCTTATGGTGTGCAACTTGGCCACTGGTGCAAAGGTATCTAGGTAATCTTCCCCATATACTTGAGTGTAACCTCTTGCCACAAGTCTTGTCTTCTTCCTCTCTGGTTTTCCATTAGCAAGATACTTGATTGTATACAGTAGGCGACTTGTCACTGCTTTCTTACCCTTGGGGAGTTCAGTTTCAAACCATGTATCATTCTTGATCATGGCACCAATCTCATCACCAACAGACTGTCGCCACTCCTCATGTTGCATAGCTTCTTCATATATTTTTGGAACGTACTCAGCATCCAATTCCCCAATGAAGACTTGATGTTCTTCTGGATATTGAGCAAGAGAGCATACTGCACTTATTGGATGAGCCACAGCTTCAGCATTGAAGTAAAACCTTGTGTTAATCCAGTTTGAGGCCGGCTTCCTGATCCTTGTACTTCTTCTCAATGGTTGTATTTGATCAGGTTCTGGATCATTTATTTCACTAGGCTCTCCCACTTGAGGCTCAGTCTCTCCCACTTGAGTCTCAGTTTCTAAATCAGATAGACCTTCATCAGATGGCACTCCATCTTGATCATGAGCTACTGAGTTCTCCTCAGGTTGAGCTTGAGCTTCAGAATGATCACCACTTTCATTGCCCCCCTCATGATCAGGATGAGTGACTCGAATGTCTTTCTCAGCCGCTGGAACAGTATGGGTGGGATCCTCCTTGGCTGGTTCAGGAACTCTTGGTATACTGATGCCTAGCCTTTCCATAATAACTCTCAGATTGTTAGCTCTATCAGAGGCAGATTGAGATAGATCCTTAAGCTCTTCCCAACTCTTCTCATCATAATAACCTCTTGATTCCATGAACTTAACATCTCTGGATACCAGAACTCTCCTTGTTTCTGGAACATAACACTTGTAGCCTTTCTGATGCGTGGAGTATCCAATAAACATTGCCTTTGTGCTTCTAGCCTCTAGCTTGTTGCGTAGCTCTCCTGGAATCAAGACAAAACACACACACCCAAACACACCCAAATGGTCTATAGATGGCTTAGTTTGGTTGAGTACCTCATAAGGAGTAGCATCAAGGAGTATTTTGGTGGGTGTGCGGTTGATCAGGTAGGTGGCTGTAACAACTGCATCTCCCCAAAACTTCTTAGGTACATTTGTGTGAAACATTATGCTCATGGCTACTTCCATCAAGTGTCTATTCTTCCTTTCTGCCACGCCATTTTGCTGAGGTGTGTAAGGGCAGCTGGTTTGGTGTATGATTCCATGTGTAGCAAGATGTTGTTTGAAGGTTGTGCTAGTGTATTCACCACCATTATCTGATCTAAGAATCTTTATCTTAACATTGAAATGGTTAGTGATATAGTTCTGAAAATTTTCAAATGCTTGTAGCACCCTATCTTTTGATTGCAACAAGGTAATCCATGTGTACTTAGATTTCTCATCTATAAATGTCACAAAGTATCTATGTTGTTCTCTAGATGCACATGGGGCAGTCCACACATCAGAATGTATTAAATCAAAGCAGTGATCATAGATAGTTTTTGATTTAGGAAACACACTTCTACAATGTTTTCCTAGAATACAAGCCTCACAATCACTTTTAAACGAAATACTAGGCAACAGGATGTTTAAGGCTCTAGAATGAGGATGTCCTAATCTAGCATGCCACAATACATCTTTAGGAAATTCAGAAATAGCATTAAAAGCAGAAGATAATTCAACAGCTGGTCTTGTGTCCTCAAGCAAGTACAAGTCTCCCTTGGTCACACCTTTGCCAAGTAACTTACTAGACTCAATATCCTGAAAGTAAACTTCATTAGGAGTGAATGTAACATGGCAGTTTAAATCGTTTGTGGCCTTTTTAACAGAAACCAAGTTTGATGCAAAGGTTGACATATAGAAAGCCTTAGATACTTTGTCAAACAGATTCAAATCACCTATTCCTGTTATTGGGACTTTATCACCATTTGCTATCATCACATTTCCTAAGGCTGGTTTCACATTTCTAATCAAGTGGGAATCACTAATCATATGATGTGAGGCACCAGAGTCTATTACCAATGGTCTAGCAGGTTTTAAATCATTCATTGTACTATAATCAGTGTGAGATGCATTAAGAGAGAAGCCAAGAGTTTTAGGGATACCAGATTCTTTCAAGGCCTTGAGATGAGCATCTAGATCAGATCTCTTGATAGTCTCATCCTGGTTGGTTCTTGCAGTTGAGTACACTGAAGTAGAGGCCATAGCACTTCCCACACCATTGTTTGGGGTCGCTGGTTCAGCACCATCACTTGAGAAGTTAGCCCTTGCATCCATGTACTGAGTTCGGTTCTCCTTGAATTTGTTTGGCTTTAGATGAGGATTCAGTATCCAACACTTAACCTTGAGATGACGTTTCTTCTTGCAGTGGTCACAAATCAAAGACCTCTTATCCTCTTGCTTGTACACACTCTTGTTTGCCACTGCTGCTTCAGCTTGATTAACCATGACAGGTTCTCCTTTGCTCCCAAAAAGACCCACTTAGCCTTTCTTCCTTTTGGATTTGCGCACTTACATCATCTAGAGAGGGGAGTTTATCAGCTCTCAGGATGTGCTTAATTAGGCTGTTGTAGGATGAATTGAGAGTCAGCAGCAACCCAAATACTTTGTCCTCTTCACGCCTTGCATTCAGAGTTGAGGGATCCACAGTGTGTGGTCTTAGAAGCTCCAGCTCTGCCCAAAGAGATCTAAACTTCCCAAAGTGAGTTTAGAACTCAATATCTCCTTGGCTGAGAGCATTAATGGCTCTTTTCACTTCAAACACTCTAGTAAGGTTGGAAGCATTTCCAAACACCTTGTAGAGAGTGTCCCATAGTTCTTTGGTAGTCTCACAGTATGAGTAAGACTCCAAGATAACTGGTTCAAGAGAGCTGTGGAGGAGAGAGAGCACCATCTGATCTTCTTGAGACCATTTGTCTTCATCCACCACCACCAGCTCTTTTCCATCTTCTCCTTGGAGGATCTGCTTTGGAGCTGCTTCATTGGTAACATGACTCCATAATCCTCTTCCTCCAAGGGCTGTTTTCACCAGTCTAGACCATAAAAGATAGTTAATCCCCTTTAAGGTCACAGGTATGTAAAAAGACTTGTTGCTCTCCATCTTTCACTTGCCAAAAGTAGAATAACCAGAGAGTGAATCTTGAAGAAAATGAAGCAATAAGGACAGAGTAAGCTTTGTTTGCGGAAGTAAATAGGTTCAGAAGCTTTGTTGCTCTGATACCATGAAAGTTTAAGAAGATTTGAGCTAAGTATTGTGAAGAACCATGAAGAACTGAAAGTTTAAGAAGATCTGAGCTAAGTATTGTGAAGAACCATGAAGAACAATGAAGAACAATGGAGAGAGAGGGAGAGAGAGAGAGAGAGAATTTCGTGGCTAGAGAGAGAGAGATGAGGAAAATATGTTTCCTTGCCTTTCTTAGTTCTGGATACATGTCTTTATATAGACCAGACAATACATAAAATAATCAGACAACTTTGAATAAAGAAAAGAATAAATTAATGGGACTTAGCAATGGCAGGGATGCCAGGGACAGACTGAGGGATGCCAGGGAAAGTCTGAGGGATTCCAGGGACTAAGGAATGGCAGGGACAGTCTGAGGGATGCCAGGGACTGAGGAATTGCAGGGACACTCTAAGGAGGAGCAGAGGCACGTCCAGCAATGTAGGAAAGGGACAGGAGCTAAGTGGTCCACTCTCCTTAACACAACATGTGACTTCTCTCCCTAAAGATCTCTGCCTCTAGTCAACATCCTCTTTGGTTCCTCATGCCTTGATTTATTCTTCTCTATCATTCATGTCTTCATGTCAACATCCTCCCACCAGAGTGATTCATCATCTTACCAAAATTCCTAGCCAACATACTCATGGTATCTTCAATCATTTGAAGTCTCTCACCATCTTCATCAGCCATGAGTGCTATACTCCTTGACGCACTAGATGCAGAGACCAAACTACTGTCTGTCTCCATCTCTTCTGAGTTGAGCATACCACAAGTTTTTCAAACTTGAGTTCATTTGTGTTTGTAGTCACCTTCAAGATCGCCTTATGGGCGACAAAAATTTTGGAAGACGACGTAGCAACTTCTTTACCAGATTCTTCTCCTCGTACTTCTTTCCAAATACATATGCTTCATGCGCCACAACACTGAGTTTCGCACTACAGCTTGCCATAGAATAAACATCAGACCACTTGACGATCCGAGATGGTCTAGGTGTGTCCTCTTGATACTCTCATCTCCTTCAAACAAATTCAATAGGATCTCCCACACCTCTTTAGCTAAAGTTTTCCCTTGAATCAATTGGAATTGTTATGCTTCAACAACTTCAAAAATTGCTAACAAAGCCTTTACGTTAAACTTTGATTCATTTTTCTATGCCTCTGTCCAATCTTTTTTAGGCTTGGGCTTCTTTATATATTTTGTGACTATGGTAGGCTCCTCCTACCCAGTGTCCACAGCTCTCCACGCTTCTTCATTGATTGCACGAATCAACTACTTCATGCGAGCCTTTCAATAACTATATTGGTACGCGTGCAACATGATTGTCTTCTGCATAGAAATAATTGTGTCCATCTTCACCTTCTAGATCACACAAGTAATTTAGGTGACCCGCTCTGATACCAATTTTAATTTCAAGATGTAAATACAACTAAGTAATGTAAAAGAAAAATCAGAGAGAATAAATACAAGCAAACACCTTTTGCTTTATTAGAAATTGCCTTAAACAATCTATTACAATACTTGCTTAATCAGCTTTACCCAGTCTGTTAACATCCTAACAACTACTACTGAAGATTCATAAGCTACCCTCTTATGTCTCTCTTCCGTCACGTACTTCAGCGTATGTTTCAGGATGACCAAGAACACACTCAAGAGATCTTCTCTCTATATAAAACTAGCCTCTCTGTGTCTCTATGGAATATAGACGACTTCATAGCTATTTTATAGTAATATCCACATTCTCAAAACCTTTTGTCCAAAGAACTCATGGATATAGACATCTTCCATATCGATAAATGCAACTTTTCCTTTCTTGTAATTGCAATTATTACTCTTATTTTAAAGCATAAAATTTTTCCCCAAGTTTATTTTCTTGCATTTTTTTCATGATATGCACTTGCTCTCAAAATGTACATGACTTCAGCTCATCATCTTGCATCTACATAGTTTACACTACTCAGCACACCTCATGCATCAGCGAATACACCAACGTCTACGTCGACAACTACATCAACATATATTATTGACATCCAGAAGCTCTTGCTTCCATCTTCAATAAGTTCATTCTAAATTTGATAAGACTTTGGGAGTGAACCCTAATTGAAGTTTCTCACATCTGAAACAAAAGATTAATATAAAAATATATACTCAGATACTTACAGAAAAAGAAAAACATGAATATAAGATTGCAATTTACATCAAATTCATGCAAAATAATACAGTTTGACGAATCATGTTCAGTATTTTTGTTGTCTTGCACTCTCGATAATACATGTTTAGCAAAGACTTTAGATAAATGCAAAATCTTTTAAAATTTTAGCAAAGAAAAATAGCGAAAAATGGGTACCTTCTATGCTTGTATCCCCTACACCCCACGCATTGACCAGATAACTCGTTCGAGAGAAGAAATAAAGAATGAAAATTACACCAAAAATAAAATAAAGAATGAAATGAGTGTTAGACATCTGATTGATATAGTTGTTAACAAACCTTGAAGTGTCTGTGTCGGCATCTCTTTGTTGGCATTTTTATCCAGAGATTTCTTACTTTTCAAGGCAAAAGAAGTTGAGATAGTAGGAGATTTAAGACGTAGTGGAATATTGCTAAAAATCTAAAAAAATTCTACTGATTTTTTTTTTTAACCAAAAAATAACTATTTTTAATAAATAATAATAAATGACACATGTCATTTATATAATCACAATTGACTTGTGTTTTTATAGTAGAAAACATTTCTACAAAAAAAAAATAGATACTTTGTCATAAATCTTTTATTTTACCTTTTAATATTTCACTTTTTGAGATAAATCAAAAAGGTTGAGAAACCAAAGAAACTTTTTGATAACCTTCGTCAATTAAAATTTCTGATGACTTTAATCTGTTAAAAGAATTTGATGATTTTAGTCTGTGGATATTTCTGTTAAGTTTAATCCATTGAAAATTTCTCAAGATATTGTGATGGTTTTTATTCAGTCTAGAGATTATAAATTACACGTAATTTAGTATTTTATGATCTTTAAAAAAAATTAAACACATGTTCTGCTAACTGCCTAGTAACCATTTCTTTTGGTGATGTATAGTGCAATCGATACAACTTTTCAGAATCTCATGTTTTCCAGCCGACGTCGACTCCAGCGTCGACTGTACTCTTTCTTTGTTTGTCTTTATTTGTTCTCACCTCTCAGTTTAGTTTCCTAATAATTCTAAGCTTTGAGTATGTTGGTTTATATACCATTTATATTTTTTCTTGTCTCTTCATCTGAGAGTTTTTTTGTCTGACCTTGACACAACAACAAACCTTGAATTATTGTGTCAATACATTTCCGCTATCAAGTTATGTATGCGGCTTCCATTATTTGACACTTGAAACTTTTTGTTTTCAATTGGGATTTGGTTTTATGAAGTGTGGGATGACATTTTTGAAAGACCACAGTAATTCCGTAATAGAAGATTTGGGTGGGATTCGTGATACAGATTTAAAGAAGCGGACTTTGGAATGGAAGGTCGTGACAGATATTAAAGAAGCGTGGTTTTTGATTTTCTTAATACCTTTTAAGAATCAAAAGATGACGAAGAATTATTATCTGAAGAGGAATTAATAATTGCTGAGAGCATGATTATCCGGGTTTTTTAGGAGGGTTTCTTGCACTGTTCGCGGACCCCACTGACATGTGGGATCCATGAACAGTGCAAGAACCGCTTCTAAAAACTACTAAATAAGAATCGGTTTTAGAGAGTTTCTTACACTGTTTGCGGGTCCCACTGACACGTGGCGGCCCGTGATTGGTTCATTTTTAAATTTTTTTTCTTTTTTTTTAAACAGCAAAAAATAAAAAATAAAAAAAATTAAGAACTCCTAATGGGGTTCTAGGGATAATGATGCCCTGAGAAGATTAGGAGATGAAGATATGTTGAATGTATGGCTTTATCGGTTTCAAATAAAAAGAATATTAGTGTCATGGACATGTACAATGGATCATGTTATCTTCTACAGCGGAAGTGTTTGAGACAGATGGCGATGTAATAGATGGATCGTATCCAATGATTTTATAGAGAAAAAAAAAAGACATTTACTGGCAAGAATTAAGAGATGTAGGAAGCGTTTAGTTGCTGGAGAATTAAGAACATGAGAGAGAGAGACTTTCCTTCATTTATTACATGATTTAAATAGAAATATAACTTGCATGTATAAATGAATAAACAATATTAGTGACAAATTGGCTCAGCTAGAAGAGGGAAAGTGACAACATCCTCGTCTCTCTCCTTCTTATCCCAATATGTAATTCTCTCTCATGTTCCAACAACTCTTTCTTCAGATCATAATCATCTCAAAGCCTTAGAACAATCTACACAGCCCTACGACTTTATTGCTTGTCTTTTACATCAAGTTAGGTTGAGAATTGATTGCGTGTATGGAAAATGTTCAGCTAGATGGGCTTCCAACCTAAAACTAATTGGTGATAAGTAGATTGACCCATCTATTTTATATACTACTAAAGATCCCTTCCAACTTCCGACATGAGACATTTATCCCTAATACGCCCCCTCTAGATGAGGCTCTTTGAGCATCATTCTCAGAATGTTCGGGCAAGAATCGATGGGCCGACTTTGAGTTGGATCGATAATGGATCGTGTTGAATTGTTTGGATCGGGCTCTGATACCATGTTAAGCTAGATGCGCTTTCAACCTAAAACCAATTGGTGACAAGTGGAGTGGTCTATTTATCTTATATATTGCTAAAGATCCCTTCCAACTACCGATGTGGGGCTTTTGTCCCTAATACGCCCCTCAAGATGATGGCTCTTTGAGCGTCAATCTCGGAATGTTTGGGTAAGGATCGATGGCTAAGTTTGGGCTGGATCGAAAATAGATCGGTTGGACTTACTTGAATCGGACTATGATACAATGTTAAACTAGATAGACTTTCAACCTAAAACCAATTGATGATAAGTGGATTAGCTTCGTTTATATACTAATAAAGATCTCTTTCAACTTCCAACATGGGACATTTATCCCTAATAGACAACACTATTTTGGTTGATCCAGACTGCTTCCCTTTATCTCTTTTTCTTTAAGCTCCATTTCTCTCATTTATGTCAATATCTTCATCTCAACAACAAGATAAAACACGAAGTAGAGGAAAGCTAACTAATCAACTTATCCTATGAATGTGTTAGATAACATTGTGTTACCGCTGTCTCTTTTAAAATTTATTTTTAACAATACGTTAGGTGTAATTTCTGATTCTTGTAATATATTACATTGAAATCAATAAAATTTTATTAGAAAAACATGTTCTTTCGGATTTTATCCGTTTTCTATGAATTTATAGATCTTATATATATGTTATAATTGTTCTCTGTCGGAGATTTATGACCAAATTCGATGGATTAGTTTTTTTAGATAATCCATAAAAATGTTTAAAAATCTCTAACGCTTTTCTAACAAACAATGTCCGATGAAATTTTTTACGATTTTCTAACGTTTTGGTTTTGTCAGATAACCTGTTAATATATTGTTGGAAATTTCAGACAACAAAAAATCCGTAGAAAAACATTTTCTTTTCTTATATTGAATAAAATATCTGAGTACACTAGGTACGTTTAAATGTGAAATGTGGTGCAGGTGAAATGAGACAGCTGATAGAAAACAGCCGCCATTTCGCTTTAACCCGATGTCTGTTGCTTGTCCCGACAAAGACCCTCACTTCTCATCAGTCAACAATCAAATAACTTTTTCATCCTTTTATTTTTTTAATATATACACGAATGAAAAACTACTCCTCTCAGTTTTTTTAAAGTATTTTAGCATCGTACTAAAAAAACTTTTTTATAAAATAAATTTTTTTAAAAAGGTGATCAAAATAAATTATATTAAAAAATGTAAATATACACTTATACTTTTTGGTAGATATGAATTAGTTTATCTAGATTTAAGATTTAGAATTATGAGATAAGATTTTGGAGATGAGATTTAAAATTAAAAATATATAAAACTTTTAATATAAAAATGTATATTTTAATTATTCTTTTTAAATTATTTTTATGACTAAAATTTTAAAAAATTATTTAAAATAATTACTTTTTTTTTCTGAAACACAGCTTCTTCCATTTAAAAGATTGATGTTCTGAATTTTTTTTTGTTGTATTTGAAAATTCGATGTTTTAACTTTTAGCTATTGTATTTTTAAAAAGACTAAAACAGAAATTTAAATATAAAAATGTAAGTGGTTAAGTTTTATCGAAAATACAAAAAAAAATTACTAATAAAAAGTAAACTAAAAGATAATATTCAAAAACAAATATTTATTTTCTTTTAATATAAATGAATAACTTTAAACATCAATCTCTCTTTTTTTTTAAAATCAATCTCTTGTAAACAGAAGAATATATATATTGAGCCTTTTATGGCTGCAGGAACAGAGACGAAGCAAACCTAAACACAATTGTGGGCGGTGGATAGTATGTCAAGCCAGAAGATTAAAAAAGTGTTGTTTGTAGGTGAGTTCAAGGATATATTTTAGGGCTATCAATCGGCCAACGGTTGGCCAGCTTTCAGCTATCAAGTGCAAGAGATTGTTAGGAGCCAGGGGCGGATCTACAGCCAAGGTAGGTGGAACACTGCCCCATACTATATTATACTTCCTCCGTTTTTTAATTGAAGTTTTGGTTTCATTCACAAACATTAAAAAATTTATTTTTATCTAAAAAAGATTTTTAAAGAAATATTTTTAAAATCATTTAACCAACTATAAAAAAATTTGTAAAATTTTATTAATTGACCAGTTTTCAATAAAATTAAAGTTAACCTTAAAACTTCAAAAGATATCTTAAAATCTCAAAACATCATATATTTTAAAACAACATAAACCTCCTAAAACATCATCTAATTTGAAACGGAAAGAGTAAATTTTTTAATTAATTGAGTTTTATTATTTTATTTGTTGGGTTTCATTCAGATCGTGCCCCATGCAATATTACAAAAAAAAAAACTGGTTGATGTTTTTCTTGATTTACTTTTTGAGTTGCCTATATATATGGTAATGGTTTTGATGTTCTCTGCACTTTCCTTCTTCATTTTAAGTTATTTTGTTTGACAAAAAAGGTACTTTTTATTTTCCACATACGTTTAGTTCTTTTTTAAGAATATCTTATTTTCCTTTCTACTCTTTTTGTAATGTAGTTATTGTATGTCTAGTTTATTTTTATGACTGATTATAATTTGTGTGTTATACATATGTAGTTTTATTAAAATTAAATTTATTCAATACTTTTAGTTTTTTTATAGAACAGAATTCCACAGCCAAATTAAAAATTAGACTTAGAAAATATTAAAAAAAATTGAATTCTTGAATGAGGACCATATTTGAACAATATTACTAGTACATAGACAAACATTTTTTTCAAAATAAAAATCAAATAATACCTAATTATTATGTTTCTGAAACCCAAATATTTTGTGCTTATGTTCAAAACGACCACTGTTCTATAACCAAATTATAAAATATATTACATAACTACTAGTTTCAATATTTTATTATGTTAAAAAAATATTTGTGCCACATACCAAATGAAGCCAACAAAGGCGCTTCTTTCATTTCTCAAAGTGTGAAGGCTTTGTCCAATTTTATGTTGCGACAGGAGCCCCGGTTTGGTTGAATAATCTCTTTGTAAATGAAAGAATTGGCCTGTGATGTGGTTTTGGTGATGGCGGGTTCTGAGGTTCAGGGGTTTGTTGCTGTTAGGGAGTGGTTGGGTTTGTTGTTTTTCTAAATGGTGTAACCTTGAAGTGCCATTCTGTTGAATGGTTTACGACAAATATAATCAACTTTGATGGGAAAAAAAAGCTACAATTGCTACTCTATTTTTGCATATCATGACTCGAGCGAAAATATTAGATATTATCCGCTGCTAACTACAACTCGCTACCATCTCTCAGAATATTCGAAAAGAAATGTTGCTCGCGCCAATGAAACTGGTCCAGTTTCAAAGCTGCCAAAATTATTAAAAAGGGACAAAGTTTAGGGTGATGGTCAAAACCTAAAGTGGATCTAAGTTTCCAACATTCATATGTGAACTAAGAAATATAATTAAAAGGGTTAATACGAGGATGTACTAGCAGACTGAACCTGAAGCAGGTGGTGGAAACAATCAGCTGCGGTTGGTCGGTTCTCCTGGTTCGGCTCCAAACACTTCCCTTGAAGTTCTCTCAACATCTTTGGCACATTACTCAACCCACAAGTCTTTATCATATAACCCACTCCCCACACATCCACTTTCACCGCATGCAACCCTCTCTCCATCTCAGGAGCACGCCTCCCATGCTCCTCCTCTTCCTCGGCCGTAGCGCAGTGCGGGTTAAGCTGTGGCGACTCAGCCGCTTCGTTGAACCCGCAAACGAACCATTCCGCATCCGATGTTGGTGTTGCAGTTTCCGCGCTTCTCATGACATTTTCCCATCGCATGTCACGATGCATGAACGATAGGTCGTGAAGCGCAACAAGCGCTCTCGTCACACACATCAGAGACTCGATAAGCTGGTCAACGTTACATGGTTTGACTCTTATTCCACGTGGCTTAAAACTCAATGATAGTTCCTTCTCTCTTGCACCAACCAAATGCTCCGCGTGTGGAACTCTTTGGTCGAGAAAATCGTAGATTCCTTTCACTACACTCCATTTTCTCTTGCTTGAGTAATACTTAGTCACCGTGTTAGGCGTTATCTCGGTCACGAAATCTCCATGACTACTTCTCTCGAAGTCGTTGTAACATAAATGCATCGTAGTGCACCGATCAGCAAGCAAAGGTAAAAGAGAAGCGAGACGGTAACAAGGAACCAACGCCTTGATTCGATCCGAGGGTGAAGAGACGTCGAACGAATAAAGATCAGTGCAGACCAATCGATCTTGCGAAGAACGGCTCAAAGCGCAGAACGTTACGGTGAACCCTATTGCATGGTAACCAAGAATGTATGGAAGATCGTCGTACGACCAAAGAATCTTTTCGACCAATAGAGAAGAAGGAAAAGCTGCACCTTCGCGCACCTTATCAGCCTCCTCTCCTCTCCATAATCCGAACCCTTTTACGAATCCCACAACGTTTGGCCACTGATCTTGAACGTTTTCAACAAAAGAAGACGAATCCGGTTTACGCAAAACCACCATATCGCAAAACTTTGAAACCATCCGGTTAACGCAGTCGTCCCAAAGAGGAATCAACGAGTCTTTGCTAGAGATGACGTAATTAGGGCTTAAGCGGGACATGATGGGGCTGATGATATCATATGTGATGGCTCTACAATCTAGAAGCTCCGTTGAAGAAGTGGAGAAGAAGAGCTCTTTCCCCGGCGGCAAGTCTTTGTAGACGTCTCGCCGGATAGGAAACCGGAGATTTTCTGGCGGCCGTTCTTGAAGGTATCGTGCTAGCTCAAATAAGCTCGGAGGATTTTCCGCCGCCACACGCAAGCTACTCAAGTAATGCTCTGATGGGTCTTGGACCTCCAATGTTGATATTGCTGTATACGCATTTGCTCACTCGTTAATAATACAAATTTATCATAGGTCAAGAATACTCTTAGGTTAAGAAAAAAAATATTATTTTTATTTCAAAATAGATGATATTTAAAAAGTTTTTTAATATTTCAAAATAGATGATATTTTCATATTTTAAGGTAATTTTGAATTTTATCAAAAACCATGTAACCAATAATATATTTGTAGTTATTTTGTAATTGGTTCATAGTATATTTGAATCACATTTTTAAATTAAGAATCAAGATTTTTAATAATCATGCATTATCCTAAAACTTCGAATATTAAAAAACGGAGGTAGTACAAATTTAACGACCTTTAAACTATATGATTAGAAAATGACTTACATTTATAAATGGGCACTGCGAGTGGAAGCTGAGCTCGATCAATCGAATTTGCCATATTAACTTACAAAAATAATAACATATGAAGATTAGAGAGTTAGTTGCACACACACACACAAAAATAACACCGGATTATTCATTGACTTTCCTCTTTTAACGTTGTATATATTTTTTTTACTAAAGCTTTTATTAATCAAACATAAGTGCCACATTATCTGCAAATTTTCTTGAACAATATACATTTGTCTCTGCTGGATAAGTTTACAGAGAGGTTCAGTGGATTGATATCCTCGATCCATAATGTTATTATAGAGAAGATTCATTGGATTGGTTTTCCTCTTCAATTAGTTTTATAGTTTAACCACAAGATGAATGCATGTGTGTGTTACCTGAAGGTGAAGGAGCAGATGATGATGATGTTGACTTTTGTCTTCCAAAGACTTTAAGATGTTGGCCAGAAATGAATTTATCCAAAGAGAATCCTCTAAGAGGTCCATCTTCAAAAGATTCCATTGTACAAGCCACCATGGAATCATCCAAGTAGGTGAGCTCGTCTGCATTCAAGAAACTCGACCCACTAACCCTAATTCTCCCATAATCAACCTCTCCTTCTTCAGCCCACAAGTTAACCGATTCCTCCCAGGTTAACCGTATTTTCCCAATACGACGAAGATCTTTTAAAGATGAAGACGAAGATGAGGAAGAAGGAATCGTCTCGCAAGAAGGATTGAAGTATAGTGACCTATTAGAGGATAAACCTGACCCTCTACCAATGTTGTGTGAATACGGATATTGAGGATGATCATCCCCAGCTATCGATAATGCTAGTCTCTTCCCTCTTCCTAAAAAGCACATAATTAATTTTTCTTAAACATTATAAAAATAACGAAAACTCATAACTATAAACAGATTCAACTTCCTTCATTTTTAATCAATAATATTTAACCCTGAAGCTTCTTCCGCATATATCAAAAATGATCTTTTAAGATATAAACACAAATTATATTAATAATTAATTTAAAATGGAACTTTCTGGTTGGTTATGCTATAATTTATGAGAAACCTCATTTTGGAAACTTTTGAAAATGATAGCAATACAATCAAAATAAATAAATAAATGCACAAGCCGTATGCTATAATAATGTGACTATATATCAAATAACAATGCAATTGTGTAAACAAGTCAATGAATAATAAATAAGAGTTTACCGATGGAAGTGATACGGTTATTATCGTCTCTTGAAGTCATGAACGGTGGATGAAGAATAGGAGGAAGCGTCTCAAGAGACGGAGGAGGTGTTAAGGTAACATCCGCCGGAGCTCCGCCACTACTACGTTTAAGAGCGGGAGTTCTGACACGTGGACCCATGAAAAGACAGAGTTCTTGGTACACTTCTTCGTCGAAAGAAGCGGGAAGTCGATGTTGTTTCCTCTCGTAAGGAGACAGCCTGAAGTAACTCTTACCATATTTCTCTCTGTCTCCTCCTTTCTCCCACTCGTTCACTTTCCTATACTCACCAAGCATGTTGTCCCATTTCGTACCGGCGATTTTTGAATCCCGGTTTACACCGTTCCGGTTTAGGAACTCGGCTACTTCCCTGTCTTTCTCGGCCCGTGTTTTCCCTCTTCCCTCGCCAGACCCGGATCCGGAACCAGGCCCGGTTTCTTGTTTTTGGTACTGGATCCTCCAAGCTTTTGCTAGCCATAGCATCTCGTGTGGTTTCCATACAGGGCTCACGTATTTCCCTTTTCTGAACTTATGTTGGAACGACTCCGTTTCGAGCTGTTGTGTCTCGGTGTTAATAGCTTCTTGTTCCAGCGGTGAAGATGCGGCGGTTTCAGTGGAAGAGGCGGCTACAACTGCGGTGGAAGGGGATGGTAATGAAGGGATTGTGGTGGAAGGTGACGGCAATGCTTTCCATTGAGGTGGAGAAAGACCAGTGGAAGAGCTGAAACGTGGTCGCTTGGGGATGACCGGAGCTCCAGGAGAAGAGACGGTGGGGATGAAGATAGGAGAAGGGTGGAAAGATTGGTGATGGTGGTGGATGGGTAATGGGATTGGTGTTTGGTTATCAAGTGAAGAATCTTTAGGCGAGGGGATTTGATTCGGTGATGGTTTTGTAGCATCTCCTTTTGTTGTCTCACCCATTTCAAGAAGTGCTCAAATTAAAGAGTGGATTAAAAATAGCCCAATATGAGTAGTTTTTATTATTTAAAAAAGTGTGAGAAGGGAGCAAGAAGAACCAGAGAATCTATTTTGTTTGATCTTTTGATACTCAAGCTGATTTAGTTTATCTGGCTTTGGGGGTTTATGAAGAGTGATGAGTCAGACGACTATTAGGGTTTCTTTTTAGCTTTTTGGTGGGCTTTGCTTTTTGCAGAAAAAATCAAACGAGTGGTGATGTTAGAACAACCTCATTTGGAAATCGTGGCAATGTGAGTATCTTGAACCAAAAATAAAAGCACTAACAATATAAAAAATGAGTGGGTTCTCAAATATTATAACTGTACCCAAAAATATTTCAAATAAATTACTTTTAAAACAAAAATATATTTGAAAACAAGTAGTTTTTCCTATAAGTAAACGGAATTTTAAATACAATATACTATTCAATTTAAATCAGTCTACAATAGGCATATCCCTTTAAGGCTTTAACTCTGTTGTTGAATATTTTAAAGGGTAAATTATTTAAATATCAAAATAAAATTATGATTAAAATAATATACAAGAACATATCCAAAATATCATAACTAAAAATAAAATGACTAAACTACTTGAAATCTTCAACCATTATCATAGTTTACCTCTTAAATATTAAACCCTAATCACTACCCAAACCTATATAAAATTAAAATTATTTTAAAATTTTTAATTAATGCTTGTTTAGAAAAAAACTTTTCTTGTATGGTATTTTGAACAAATTTTGTTTTAATACTATTATAGGACCTTTGTCTATAAATAACCTAATATGTGACATTGTAAATAAGAACTTCAGTTATCAATCTCTAAGTACCTCACTGTATTTATGTGATTAAACGAAAAGGAAATTAAGAAAGTTCTACCAAGTTATATAAAAATATCCTAATTCCTCTTCCTTTCTATGTTTTCTTGTTTCACCCAAAAAGACCAGACTGAAAAAGCCAAATTGGCCTTAAATCTTTGACTGTTTAGTTTTTGTTTGCATTTGCTTAAGTATATGTTTACAAATGAGTTATAATTTAATTTCTTAAAACACAAATACTTATTGATTTTAGAAATGGTTTGAACTTCACTTCATCAGTAAAAAGATACATTTGTTAATTAGATAATATAGTTTCCTAAAATATATTTTTGAAACAATATAAAAATAGATATAAAATATTTATATTTTATGATTCTAATTCGTGAATTATTTACAAAAGTATTCAAATATTTAAATGTTGTCAAATGAAAGATGAAACAAATATATCATTTCCTATATTTACACTTTCTCAAACATAAACTGTAGATTTTTCCTCTTTCGAATGGAGTATTGTATTTATCTCACACGAACTTAAATTTAAAGTTCGTCTGAACAATCGTTTCCGAACCTATCTGTAAAAATAACAAGGGCTTACAAGTTTTTTTTTTGGTCAAGGGCTTACAAGGTTATATGACCGACAGTAGATAAGATAGTTTCCAGAAATATTACACTATTTTGGTGACCATACAGTCAGGTAAATTATGTTTTATCTAATTTGTAAAATCTATGTAGCATTTATTAGTAATGGATATTTACAGTCATTAATCCACCAAAGCATAATTTGTTTAAATATAAAAAGAGATGCCTGTGGAACCTGGCGCAAATATATACTACTCAGTTTTTCCTTAAGGTTGATGTTTGATGTTTGATCTTGACAACTAGAAAAGGGTCAGAAGTCCATCATCATTGTCCTTAAGACTGCAAACGCGGCTGAAGAATTAATTTCCCTGTTTTTTTTTTTGACATATTATTATAATAAAGTTTTTACTACTCTTATTTCTTTTGCTTTTAATCTTTGATACCTTTTGTTTTGGCAAATTCAACAGGAAATAAACAAATTAAAAAAGAAAAATCGATAACAACTAAATTTATAATACTAATTTTTCTATTTATTTTGACTACATTTATCTTTAATTTTAAATAGATAAAAGTTACTTATATTTTTAGAGTTAACTAATCTAGAATTAGGTTTTATATTTTAGGAATAATGTTGTAGTGAATAGAATTTAGGATTTTTAAAAATACATAAATAAATAAATAGTGAAAATTTTAAATATATATATTTTTAAAATAGTTAAAAGATTTTTTAATTTCAAAATAAAATTCTAAAAAATTAATTTATTAAAAGTTTTAATTTAAAAACATACATTTAGAAAAGAACACAAAAATTATTTTTATTAAATAATTATTTATATTTATATAGTTATAAAGCATGAATAAAAAGGACTTTTACTTCTTTAATAATTTTTTTTTTGGGAAAATGAGCATTAAATAAAAATAAAAATGAACAGTGGTACAAAAAATATGATAAAATAACATTTCTCCATTAAAAAGAGAATTAAAAAATAAGTATCGGAGGAAAAAGGGACTGAGAGTGTGTGTTTTGTGCGATAAAAGGGAGAGGGGAAGAGATGTGGACACATCGGTTCCATGCTTCTGCTCCATTGACTCTCATGCCAGTTTTACCTTTTCCGAGCTCTTTTAACTTAAATTGTTTATTACTTTCTTTTTATCAGATTGTAGCATTACTAAAAATACCTTACTATTAAATAATTTTTTTTACTATAAATAGTTACAGCATGTATCGTTTACCTTATATTATTGTGTTGTCCAGCTCAACCCCACTAACCAAAGCAATTAAACGGAAAAAGTTAACTATACATCAAATCGTTATTAATTTTGTCTACAGCATTGTCCAAGATCCAAAATTGGTTATGTGGATCTCAGATTTTTTTTTTTGTTTTCTTTTGTAGAAAAGCATCTAAGCGTATACGAACGTATAACGAATGAAAGTATTCCATAAATAAATAATCAAATGTAGTAACTTGTGCGTATATAATCTTAATTCACAATACATTGAATTAGTTTTTAGTATTCTATCCATTCAATAAGAGGTGGTGAATTAGCATACAGCTTTAACGTGCCAAAACAAAATTTAACCAAATCAAAGCATGAATTAGTTACCTAATTCTCAATCTCCATACATTGGCGATTAGATTGTCAAAGTGTTACATATAGGGGATGATTGATGTAACCGGAACTGTTGCGTTTGCGATTGCGGATGTTTGTGGATGCAGATGATTATGGTTTTATGCGTTATTAAGAGATTTGAACGACTGGTAAAACGGTTAAAAATTGTTACGTTTGCGAGATATTTATGACTGATTAACTACTAAATGCATCAGTGATTAGATAATAAATTAACAATATTTATATTTAATATAATTATAACAATATTAAAAATTATATTATTATAATAAATATAAAAATTCTATTTATAAAATTATACTATTAAAATATTTTAAAACTATAGAAATATTTTTCTTCAAAGTTTTCTATATAAATTACAATATAATATATATATTTTGGTATTTTTATTATTTAAATTAAATTTTAATTGATTATTTTTTTATTTATAAAGTGTTTTTCTAAAAAAAATTTACCCTCCCGCAACCGTAAATGCTAGCTGGAACCAGCTTTTGAATTTTATAGGTTTGAAGTGATTTATATCGTTTTCTATGATTGTTACAAAACGCCAACAACCGTTACCAACCGCAAAAGCTGCGTTTGCGGGTGGTAAAGGGAAAATCAATCAACCCCATAATCAGTGTTTGAAGAAGCCACTATGCTTTGCGATTAGTTTCTAACCGGTCTATACAATTATAATATTATAATAATAAATAATATAATTTTTATTATTCATAGATTATAATAATTAATATATTGTAATATAGCAATTTTTAAAATTTTATCATTTGTGAATAATGATTTTTTATATAAAACATTATGGATTTTTAATATATTGTTATGATTTATAAACACATAATCTTTTCAACTAATAATCTAAACGTCTCATTAGTCATTTTAATTAGGTGTTAAGTGTTGAGTTACTGTCAGTTGAACGCTCCTATAATATAAAAAAAATATTTGGTTGAGTTACCAAAAGCGCATATTTTCAGAATCGAGGGTGAAGTTTGGAGTGTGAAGATGAAATCAACGCTGGAAACATTATCCCATTGATTCGACCTATATATGTGACTATGCCCCTTGCCAGTGTTGACTTTCCTAACTTGAATTTGTTCTCTCCGACATTTACTAATGTACTACAATTAAATTTATCGATAATCTTATAACTTGAATATGATAATGCCTTGAGGGAAATGTAATGGGGGTAAAACATTCGGGTACGATGTCTTAAATAGCAAACCGTTAAAGCACACAGAAAACAAGTGAAAAATGATGGGCACGATCAGCAAACCATAAAAACTCATCTCTCTATGCTATAATCTCCAAATTTAAAATTTAAAACCCTAGTCTGTCTCTCTCTCTTCCTATATATGCTTTTTCTCTCTCTAGGTCGGCTGCTGCTCACCTAATTAACAGACCATACACAAGCACCTTCTGTCATCACTTTCTTGTCACGAAATTTTCGATGTGTTATAGACAAAATTAATTGATTGTTTCCCCAAAAGGGCACATACACATGCTGATGCCTCATCAATGGAGGTAAATTAGCTTTTCTTGTTTTAACATTTCTAGAAATGATTTGTCTTTATTTCCACATCTATTTATAGGGAAGCATTACTTTCTTAGTTCTATCTTCGAGAGTTGACACTATCAACATTTTCTTATGATTTTCTTTCTATATTATTCGGAGTGTAGATTAGTTTCGGCTTTAAATTATACACGCATATTATAAGCAGCACCTTAGAAAGTGAAAGAAGAAAAAGTGGTGGAGAAAATTAATACGGTCTGCTTTATGAAGAATATTTAATCATGACTATATAATGTGCATGCTTATGAAATGATATCATTAATAGCTAGAGTTGTCTTAGAAAAAAAAACATTATAGCTAGATAGAGATTGCTTTTCTCCGGGCTTATAGGCATATGAATTTAATTTTTAACTGTATACTCCAGGCATATTGGGATTCTGTCTATTACTCTTAAACTGTTCTTCTATTAGTGTGTTGATTCTGGAAGTCCCTCGACTTCTTCATCTGAAATTTTGAGAAACATAGATTTCATGTAAGAAAGGGAGAGATAGTTAACAAATCAAGAAAATTTCCTTTCTTACTCCACGGTTTGTGGATGGAGCAGCCAATAATAGTTGTCCTAAACGCTATAAAGATGTAGAAGGAAATAAATAAATATTGATGCACTATCATCTCCAATAAGTCCTCAAATCTTCAAATTTTAAGTGTCTAAATAGTGAAATCTTAAATGTGAGATTTTACTATTCAAAACCTTAAAACACTATTTACTTTTTATTCTAGTCTTTATAATTATGTAATTTTCATATAATTATATTAATATAAATTTTTGTATCAACTTCAACAAACTCATATAGACTTTGCGAACTAAACTAGTAACTCTGCATCTATATGAACGACAAACGACGGTTTCTTCCTTGCACTACGTGCTACACTGTCCACCCTTGAGTTATGTGTCTGTGGAATATGAATGATCTCTGAGTTGTGGAAACTTCTCTTCAGGATTTTTATGTCCTCGAGACAACTTGCGAAGGCTGACCACTCTTCTGGTTCCGAAACCATTTTCACCAACTAAAATTCATATTTTGTATCACTTTAATCTGTATAAATATATTTGATAAATATTCTAATATATGTATTTACATATATAAAAATTACTGAGACATAAAATACATACATATGTTAAAATATAAATCAAAATTATTAATATATAATAATGATATGTAAAATAGAAATATTATGCATACGTAATTGAGCCACTTCATAATTCTTTCTCTAATTGATGCACTTTTATTTAAAAAACTAAATATTTTTATTTGGTAAACTAAAGTATATATATATATATATATATATGATTTTGTACAATTTTAGTGCTTATAATTAATTATTGTAGAAGTTCAAGATTAAAATATAATATACAAAAAATTAAAGATATATTTGAAGCTCTTTATAGGAGCAACCTACACGCGACCCGTCATTTTGAGGATCACTCACCTTCGAAACGAGGTTCCGTGTTGGAGTTACTCTAAGATAAACAAAAATGGTTGAGATGCCTTTCAAACTGAAAACACTATTCATATACAATCATTTAGTTTAAGTCAGAAAAAAAAGAAAAAAAATTTCGACGAAAAAGTTGAAAATGTTACATAACTCAACCATGATAGATTCACCAAATTGAAAAACCAACTGATGATATTAAAACCCGAACCATTTGATTTAAAAATTTGCGATCGGGTCCAAAAATTTAGAAATTTTATAAAACAGTCCAACTCGGTTCGGTCAAATACCCATATTTTAACTTGTTTTCCTCTTCACTTTTCTTTTCCTTCACCCTTAGAATTCAATTCGAGAAAATAGGGGTTTTCCAGTTGTTTGGATTTGAAGATTTGAACTTTTGAAAGGGAAGATACATGGCTGGTGAATGTACACATCGTTGTAGAAAGAGGTATTGCATAAATTCATATCGAAAGGGGTTCTCCGACCACAGATTCAACCACGATAGTGTGACGGAATTGGGAAAGCGAGTAGTATGGTCGTCACCCTCTAAATTCTCAGTGGAGGTGACTGAAATCCCCCAGTGACAGCTCATGGAACAATATGTATTTATAGTAGGATGAAAAAGTTTAGAAGTATGTATTAATTAGAATCATTACACTTTACAGAATGAAGAACTCATCAATACAACGAAATATAGATTCCTTACAATAAAAGTCCACTAGAAATTTTCGATGAATTTCCGACCAAAATTTGACAATAAACATACGTTGGGAATATGTCAGAAAACCCAATAGAATAAATTTATTGGGAATGCGTTGGGATTTTTTGACAAATTTTCGACATATTTTTAAAAAATACCTACTTTATTAATTCTGTCGGGAATCCTTTGTGAGGTTCCGACTTATTCCCAATGGATTTATGTTAATTTTTATTTTTAGTTAAATCTTTCAAGAATCATTAGAAATTCCCGACTGTTCTCGATAGTTTTAAATAAATTATCTTTATTAAATGTATCCCGACATATTTAAATAAATATTTATGTTTATTCTTTTTTTTCGAAAATCCGTTGGGAACGTATTCCCGAAGAATTTTAGTAACTATTTATTTTTATTATGTCCATCATAAATTCGTCCAAAAATACGATTTATTAAAGATTCACGAGTAGTACAATAACATTTAAAACTCCAAATGATATAACATATGCTCAATACGAATATTACAAATTTTACATAAAGTAAATAAAAAGAATCAATTTGAACTTTAACATATCATATGCTTACATATATGGTTTCGGGAATTTATCCATAGTATTTTCAAATCTATTTTACAAGTGATTAGGAAGGTGTATAACGGTCATAAACCTTATAAGTTCATTTGTATAATGCATATGGATATTTTCGATATATTTTTCTTTGTATTTAATAAATTTAAGCCCCAACTCTTCGGAAATCTGTCGGGAATTTCCGACAAATATCCGACAAATCGAGGTTTAGAGTCTTGTTGAACAAAAATAAAACTTTTCACGGATTCTCCGATGGAGGATATTTTCTGTCTGTAATTGAGATTCAATTCGAGAAGACCATCTTACACTTTTTTTTCTATGGGATCAATATCAAGCTAAATCAAATCGATTAAGTTAAAAAAAAATTAAAATAAAAAAGTAACAGAGTTGATTTGATTTCGGATTATAAAAGAGATAGGTTCAAGGTGATTCATCGAGATACTTAGGATCATGAGCCACACAACTATTGAGGAAAGAAAATACAAGCCAATCTAGAACTTGAACAAAAAGATTAGATAAACCCACTGTCGTGGTGTCTACCAATTTATCAAGCAATCGTAATGCCTAAATTATCATTTGGATTAGAGAATGATGAAGAGCATTAAGTTCGGATTCAATTGGTTCACGATTTACCTTAACATCAGCTTTCGTTAGCTAAGGACAAATCGCTTACCTATCCTTTTTCTAGTAACCTAAAACACTTTTGATGATTAGATTAAACATATATTCAGATGATAAATGGCCAATTTAACACTAGCAATAAGATCAGTAATAAATATACTTCAAAGAATAAAATTCCCAGCTGTGTCTATCTCATTGATCCATGATCCCTAACACCCTAAACCTAACAAGCTGACTACTCAGCCATGAAACAAGAAAACACAGACACATAGATTGAATGTACGACTGCTATAAAATAGAAATAAAGTTCAAGGGGGTTCTTCTCTAAATCGAGAGAGATGGCCTTCTCCCTCTATAAGGTACCAATTCGCCAAAAATAAATCTCTAGGATCTGGTTTCTCAAGTAAAACAAGTGTAGAAAATAAAGAGAAAAGAAAAAGAATATATATATATATATGGAGGTCACATGCGGTTGAGATAAAAAAAATAAGGAAACTAGGGCAAATCCCGAAATAATATCTTGGTTTCTTTAAATATTGGGAGTAGTCAAACGACAACTCTGCTCGGGAGCACCCATAGGTTGCTCTGTTCGTTTTTTGTGCGGAAAACACCAATTCTAACTCTTTTCCTTATATATCTCTCCAAGGGCCTCTATGCCTACTCCAGACAAGAATTAACCCAAAACGGACTAGAAAGACTCAATAAAGACTTGAAAACATTTAGAAAATATATGTACAATATGTCAAAAACACCATATATTAATTCCCACAGACTTAGACCATTGTTTTTCCTTTAACAATATCAAGTATCAAAAACAAAAAGAAAGGTTTGAAAGAGTGGGAAATCTCCAATTCTCATCAACCATACTTTAACCACAAATCTTTGAACCATACAAGCACTAAAACTAGGACAACACAACCTTACCGAAACCCCATTGACTGTTGTTGAAACCGGCTCCATACTCTATATCTCAAACCTTCAAAAGTCACACCTTCCACACAAAACTTCTTACATTCAATTAAGAGTGGCGTGAGCTTCTCATCACATGCATTATTCAGGGTAAACAGTTCTAGGTGTATAACATGCCATTTTATGGTGGAGCTATGAGTGTTTAGGGGTTACCATTTCTTTGTAGAGGATGCATGATATCGCACAAAATTACAAGAGATGTTGTTTCCATTGATGTCCACAACCTCTACTCATTTTTGCTTTCTTTGGAGCGAGTGATCTGATTATCCGCCTGCTCCTCGTTCTCTCAACTCGATACTCACTCTTCATTAATTTCACCAGAGGAACGTTTCCTTGATATTTCTCCACCTTCTACACCACTTTATTTACATTTTTTTTGTTTAGCAACATGAAATATAAAAGATGGCTGAAGTAGTGATAGAAAAGGAGGTAACACTTATGTCTCACGTTCCCCTGTGTCTGATCTCACACTTCTGGTCATGCCTCTTTACTGTTTGTACTCGGGGAAGCTGTTCTGTTTGTACTACCTGCTCCCCTTTGAATGCTCTGTCCTGCTGCAGCAGTAATGAGTAAGAGGCTGCGTCGATCCTTTCCTCTCTGACCCTTTTGAAAATATATGCACATAAGATATTGAATAACGAAATGCATGCAGACAGAATAAAGGCTTAGGGGTTCAAGGTGGGTGCTAGCTAAAAATGAGCTACTCATTCAGGGTCAACAAGATGGAAAGAAAGAATAAGGAATCCTGAGTGTAATATCGTTTCCGTAATCTAACGCCCATGACAAGAAGAATTTCAGTCAAGATTAGGCTCAATTTATATGGAGTTAAGTCTAGGGCTGGGCATTTTACCCGGACCCGAAAACCCAAACCGGAACCGACCCGAAAAAACCGGTTCGGGTCGGGTACGAGTAATGTTATTTTACCCTATTGGGTCTTGTTGTGGAGGACCCGCGGGTCTTGGACTATCACAAATACTTTCAAATGGTAAGATGGATGGAAACTAACACAAATACTTTTCTAAAGATAAGTAATTAAACAAATTATAATACTTCAGAGTTGAGACACTTATTGTTTGTTACCTACTCAACTAAAAGCCAAACCTATTTCCAGATATTTATCATCACAAATCATATCAGTATTAGAAAAATCAATTTCACGTAAACTAAGCAACTTTCAGAAAAATCAAGAACTAAGGGAAATCAAAATCTCAAAGTTTAATGAAACCAGATACTTGAAGCTAGTAGGCAATTAAACTCTATAATACCTTTAAGGCGTAAAGACCAGGGAAAAACAAAACGTAAACCGATTCATGCGTCGCGTAAAGTGCATAAGAGCTCTTACTTTGCCACTGATGTGTGTCCTTTTGAAGCAACAATCTCCTCGAGATGTATCCAGGGTTCTCCGTTCTATTTCTTGGTATCCTATGCATTTTGCTGATCTTCTTGAAAAATATTCTTGGAAATACTATGGATTTGTATCAAAGAAAACTAAGAACGTTCTTTGTAAAGTTCTTCACAGCGTTATTCTAAATGACTACTAACGTTTTTCTCCACATAAACATATTGGTATAATGATTATGATGTTTTGTGTCACCAAATCAATGACATGGTATTTGTTCCATAATTAAAAATCCCTTTCGCTATATACACACACAAAAACAGTAAGATTATGAAACAATTCAAGACTCTAACAGACTGTAAGTGATACGAACCACCTCTAACTAATTTTCACCAGAAAGTGAGAACATCTCTCGCATTGAGTTGCAATTTATTCTATATATAATTATGTCTATGTATAACTCAACTTTACTCATATAAGTGTTCAAGTTTCTATGATTCACAGATTCTTGCACTGATGTGCTTGACCAGTTATTTCAAATATATCTATATTCTCTCATCTTGTGATCATGGTTCGAGCCTACAATATCAAATAGTTTATGATTATTCTCACATTCATTGGTGTCAGGTTATTTGACAGAGGCTATAGGTGTTAACTCGTACAAAGGCTAATATGAAAGAATAATCTTATTATGTACCTTGTGTTGGATTACGACTGCATAAAAATTTATCCAATTTCTATAAATTATTAATCAATCTAAGAAAAAAGGTACTACTTACTTTACTAAATAGGAGGTATTAATACTTTCTTTTTGGTCTTGCTTACTTCTTTTGCTGCTTGGCAGGAGGGTCCGTTCCTCTGCCACCTCAAGCTTTGTTTTCCTCACTGTTTCACAGACTTCTTGGTTGGTCATTACATCCCGAAGACCATCAATGGCTACTGTTAGACAACTGTCTTCTCTTGTCCTTGACATGAATGTAACTTCTGGCGATAGTTAGAAACATCGAGTTAAGACTTTCTCCCATTGGACTTGCGGACCCTCTCCAATGTTCCTCTTGCATAACTCCTATTTTATATGTTCGACCTTCAGCCAAAGCAAAATGGAGTCTATCTTGGTAGTAGTCAGCAACCTATAAGACAATATATTGTGAGGAATTGTGCTTGCTTCAAGAAACATATTGACGCTGCCACCAGAATCAAATGTTTTATCAAAAGATCGATAGTAAAATGTTAAACTCTCTTGAGAAAAAAATATATCCTTGTAAAAAAAACATGAGCATGATCAATAAAAGATGATAAACAGTGCAATATCCGGCTATATGGAAGCATCTTTACCTTTTATCAAAAGTCATGTATTTGATTTGTCCACGTCTGCTTTCTATCTTCTTTCTCATTTCTCTTTATTGCAGATTTTCTCATGAAATCTCCTCAATTTCATATCATCAAACTTGAGCCTGCTAAAAACACAAAAAAAATAGAAACAATTTTAAGAGTGAAAATGTATGATAACAAAACAAAAACTTTTGGAAGAGGAAAACGCATAGAGGAAGCAATGTTCTTCAAGGGATGAATCAAGGAGAGAACAATATTTTTCCTCACAACAACCAAATGGTTCAGAGAAGTTGTGCAACAAATACCTACGAAAACCTTTATTTTCTCTTTTTTTTTTCCCTTCCTCATTGAAGAGGATATTAGCAAGCCTTGCGTCTCTTTCTTTCTTTGTTGGATCATAACTGCACAAAACAAGGCTTTCTTAGAACAAATCAGATTTTTGTTTTCATGTTTCATGATGAGAGACAAAACAAAACGCTTTAATATCAGTGCTTCTGAATCAAAGTTTTTTACCATGAACCCATCAGAGAGTTCCGAGGAGAGAATTCTTTCAGGGAGATTCATCGGGATAATTAGGATCATGAGCCACACAATTATTCAAGGAACACAATACGAGCCAATCTAAAACTTGAACAACATAATTAAATAAACCCACTATCGTGGTGTCTACCAATTTATTAAGCAATCCTAATGCCTAAACTGTCTTTTGGATTAGAGAATGCTGACACAAATTAAGGTCGGATTCAATTGGTTCACGATTTGTCTTAACATTAGCTTTTGTTGGCTAAGGACAAATCACCTACCTAAGCTTTTTCTAGCAACCTAAAACACTTTTGATGATTATATTAAACCTACATTCAGATGCTAAATGGCTAGTTTAACACAAGCAGTAAGATCAGCAATAGATAGATATTCAAAGAATAATAATCCTATTTGTGTCTACCTCATTGATCCATGATCCCTAACACCCTAAACCTAACAAGCCGACTACTCAGCCATGAAGCAGGAAAACACACAGACATAAATTGAATGAAACATGAAAGACGAGTGCAATAAAATAGAAATAGAGTTCAAGGGGGTTCTTCTCTAAATCGAGAGAGATGGTCGTCTCCCTTTACAAGGTAGAAAATCGCCAATAACAAATCTCTAGGGTCTGGTTTCTCAAGTAAAAATAGTGTAGAAAATAAAGAGAAAAATAAAAAGAATATATATGGAGGCCAGATGCGGTTTAGATAAAAAGATATGGAAACTAGGGCAAATCCCGTAATAGTATCTTGGTTTCTTTAATTATCAGGAGCTGTCAAGCGGCTGCTCTGCTCGGAAGCATCTATCAGGTTGCTCCGTTTGGTTTTTGGGCGGGAAACAATAATTCTGACTATTTTCCTCATATATCTCTCCAAGGGCCTCCATGCCTATTCTAGGCCTGAATTAACTCAAAATGGTTTAGAAAGACTCGATAAAGTCCTGAAAACATTTTAGAAAACATATGTACTAAGGGAACCGAAATCCATACCGTCAATTTACGTAAACTTAGGAAGTCAGGAAACCCTAAATTTCCCAGGAGATAGAGGATAATCTGCTTTAAACCAAACGACACTCAACCAAACAAACTTGAGAAAAAAACTGACGATAAAAATATGATAAAAAAATTTCGAAAAAGAAAGAGAGCAAAGAGGTTCTTATTCAGTAATTGTGTAAGAGCTTTCTTACAAGAAGGTAATGAGCCTTGGTTACAAAAGCTATCGACGAGATCCTTAGTTCTAGCAACATGACTATGAAAAACCTAATCGAAACGCAGCTCGATAACAAAACAAAGGTAAATGTCTATTGCTCTAATTTTGTTGTGAATGCTAAAAAAGTTCTCTCTTTTTCTCTCTCGTCTCGTCTTCTCTTATATAATCCTCTTCAAGGCGGTTTGGTGTTTCCTTTTCTGCACCTGGTCGAGTTTATCACTTCGAGAATATTCATTTTTTAATCTTGATCTTCGTCATTATCTTGGAAACTTGACATTTATCTTCCGATTCCGCGAGATTCATATTCTTATGAAAGTAAAGATACACTGTCATAACATTACTGAGATTAATATCATATGGAATCCCAAGTGGGTTTTTAGCCGCGTTCTGGGCCTCTTTGGGCCGTATTTTGACTTAAACGTTTTTACGGTTTCTTCGAAAAAGCGTTTAATGATACAACGTTGCTTTAGCTAAGAAGTTCAAATTCCTCGTATAGTTTAGACAACTGTGGTGTTGAGTTAACCATTGCCGTTTATACGATAACCGTGAACTTCATCCAGAAAAGGAGTCTTTGCAGTTTTTATCGTAAAATTCCAATGATAACTCCGATCGAGACGAAACAAGGAGCGTTTTGATCAAGACTCAAGAGAGAAGCCAAGGAATGTGGTCTCGATCACCATATTGGTGACCTGGGAGCCTTTTTTGATGACCTGGGGTTTGTTTGGCGACCCTTACTCGTTTACCACTAAAACCTCAACGAAAACTCCGATCGAGACAAACAAAAAGCGTTTCCATCGCAACTAGAACAAGAATACAAAGACGAGACGCAGCTCGCCTTATGTCGACCCAGACTCAAAGATTTTAGGTCTCCATATGGCGACCCGGACTTGGAGAGGTAAGGTCGCCATATTTGACCCGTACTTGGTGAGATCGGGTTGCCATATGGTGACCCAGACTTAGACAGGTCAGGTCTCCATATGGCGACCAAGATTGGTCGTGGTCAGGTCGCCATTATGGCGACCCAGACTGGGTGAAGTCATGTCGCCCTATGGCAACCCAGACTGGTCGAGTTCAGGTTGCCATATGGCAACCCGGACTGGGTGAAGTCAGGTCGCAATATGGTGACCCGGACTGGTCGAGGTCATGTCGCCATATGGCGACCCAGAATGAGTGAAGTCAGGTCGCCTAATGGCGACCCAGACTGTGTGGGTCTAGGTCGCCATATGGTGATCCATGCTTCGCGTGTGCAGGTTGCCATATGGAGACCCGGGTTCAGTGTGTATGGCGACCCGTGCTTCCCGAGTGCAGGTCGCCATATGGTGACCCGTGCCTTGAGAGTGTGGGTCTCCATATGACGACTCGTGCTTCTCGAGTGTCGGTCGCCATATGGCGACTAGTGCCTTGAGAGTGTGGGTCGCCATATGGCGACCTGTGCTTCCCGAGTTTTGCTCGCCGTATGGCGACCCGTGCCTTGAGAGTGCGGGTCGCCGTACGCCAAGTTTGGGCTTCGCTGTATGATGACTTACTCCTTGCAGCTTGATCGTTCTTTGAAAAGTTTTGTGAACCGAAGCCTTCAGAAGGAACATGTTCCAGGGACTTGAGCCGTTGATTTTGTCGTGACTGATTTTGGCGTGACTGATTTTGACCCCAACATGTACAATATGTAAGAAAATCATATATCAGGAGTCTCTCAATTAGCGCATGAATTGCCTTAAACTTCTTGGAGAAGACTTCTTCCAAATAGGTTGTTTCTACCATTTGCTTGACCGCAGATGTGTTATGTATCTCGGAGACTGTGTTTGTATCTGAGTTTTCATTTTAACATGTATGCAGGTTAACATGGTCGCATTTGCGATGGGGAATCCTTCATTTGGCTCTCCAGTTGTTGCACGAGTTCCAAAATTCACATTCTCTTCTCTAGAAAGAGTATCCAAGGGTTGCATGGGTTGACTAAGAATTTGAAATATGTGGTGTGTCCTTATTGCAACATTAAGGGAGAGTTTTCTTCTCGAAGAACCAGGTTCTCAACTTCGAGTTGCAATAGCTTCTATATGCTTTGCTCCAACTGCTTGAAATATCCTTCCATCTTTTCCTTTAAGGTATGGATTTCCAAAATGCTGGGACACTTGCGGGGTGTTATTGTTTTCTTTGGCGGAATTTATCTTGGTTACTTGCCTTTGTAAGGCTTCGAGCTGGGCTCGTAAGTTGGTGTCGGCCAAGGATTGCTCATGCTCACTTCTGGTCATTGTCATATAGTCGAGGTTGTCCCCAACCTTCTAGTGCCAAATTGTTAGCGTAAAATAAAGAAGAGTTTTTCGCGATGTGACACTACAAAACATGAATAATAAAGGAAAAGAGTTCAAAGATAGTGTTTTATTGATCAATAGAGCAAGAGTACAACATATTGGTGTATAAACCCTAGTTTTAGTTGTATGCCTATATGTCAAAAGTGAATACTTGGTGATCCTCTTTTATAGGGTTTAAGAATCCCCTTTATAGGTAGTCATGGTCAAAATCTAGATTAGATCCTTTACATGACGAAGGAGGACAATGTGTAAAAGATGAGGTAAGAGTGGAACAAGTGGGAGTCAGATACTTTGAGGATTTATTCACCTCACTAATCCTAGATATTTTGAGGCTTTCTTACAAGTAACACCATCAACTATAACAGATCAAATGAATCTTCAAACTACGGCGGCAGTGAAAACATGAAGAACTTCAAAGGGCATTATTCATGATGCACACAGAGACAGAACCAGGTCAGATGGGATGGCAACCTTAATTTTCAAAAAAATTGACAGATAATAAAGGAGGATTGTATTGAATTACTAAATACATCCATGCATACATGAAAAATGGATGTCAGGTTGAACACAACAAATATTTTTTTGATCCTTAAAACTAAATGACCTACCAAGATGACATAGTTTAGACTGATTAGTCTTTGTAATATGGGATACAAGAATTTTTCAGAGGTTCTGTGTCAAAGACTTAAACATTGTCTACTAATGTTAATATCAGGAACCAATAAGAATTTGTAGCAGGACGGTTGATTTCAAATAATATACTAACAACACATGAAATGTATAACGAGGTAGGATAAATAATTCATGTTAGAATTAATATATGGCAATAAAAACGGACAAGGGTAACGCTTACGATATTTAAATGAGTGTTCGTTTAGTCAATGTTGGAGAAGATGAGATTACACTGCAATGGATTTTGTGGATCATAGAATGCATTATGTATGTGAAATATAAGATTCGTTTGAATGGGGAAACTTGGGGAAACAATACCCTACATGAAAGATTAAGACAAGGAGATCCCTCATCTCTCTACATTTTTATTATGTGTACGTATATATTAATTTCAAATATACGGAAAGCAGAAAAATAGAAAAGATTAGCAGGTTTTAAGGTGGCAAGTGCATTCCCCACAACATCTCATCTACTATTTCCATATGACATTTTTTTCGTTCTGTAAAGCACGCATGGAGGAATGCTGAACTATTCTGAAAATTTAAAGAAGATGAATCAGTGGCTGGTTAATAAAATAATTGTATTAAATCTTCTCTACCCTTCTGGCACATGATTTATGGAGCTACTCAGAAAGAAACTCATGACAGTTATTACAGATTCCAACACTAAGGAGAAATGAGAACATAATTGGGGATCCCAGAAAATTTGGGGGACCAAAATCACATATTTTTGGTTTTCTACAGGAGAGACTTCTTGGTTGATTAAATGGATGAATAGTGAAATTCTTAACAAAAGGAGGTAAAAAGGTATTTATCAAAGCAGTTGCAACGGCGTTACCGAATCATAAGTCTTGTTTTCGGCTTTCAAAAACACTGATGACGAAATTAACAAGCATGGTTTCTCAATTCTGGTGGAGCTCAGAGAGAATTGGAAAAGTTATGCATTGGCTTTCTTGGGATAAGCTATGTCAACCTAAGGAAAAGGGAAGACTACGTATCAGAGCTTTGACGGACTTTAATAAGACTATGTTAGAGAAACAATTTTGGAGATTATTAGAGAAAGCAATTCATTATTTTCTCGAGTTTTCAAAGGAATGTATTACAGAAATATGAATCCTCTGGAACCATTAAGATCATGCTCTCCGCCAGAAATTTGACATAATATTGTATCAGCTAGTTTATGGTTAACAATTGACTAACCAAATGAGTCAGAACAAGATCATCCATTTCAGTATGGGATAACCATGGATCCCATAATTCAATAGCCCGAGAACAGTAAACAACCATTCACACATATTGTATCCTACTCTCACGTAATCAGCTCATCGACCCAGTAACAAGGAAATGGAACACTCAAGCGACCCAAGCTTTTGTTGAGCCTTCAGATGCGAAAATCATCGAGAGCATATCGTTATACAAATTCCTTACACCATATAACATGGATGGTATTACATAAAATCAAGAAAGTATACATCCAAGTCTGGTTATCACATTGAGCATTTGTGTCCAGATCAATTTAAATAGGATCCATTTTATCGCCCAAATGTCAATGAAGAAACATAACATCGAGAGGGATAAAGTGTGAGACACAGTGTGTACGACATGGTCTAGATGAGGAAACGATTAATCATGTCATTTTAAAATATCCATCAGCGACACATGTTTGGGCTTTGTCAAGATTCCAACGAATCCAGACACATTTCCTTCGCTTTCGGTCTTCATTAATAGGACTACCTGTTTTGGAGAATTTTATCACACTTGGATGATCATAAATTCACATGGGTTTTATGGTATATTTTGGAGGGCATCAATTAAAACTGGATAACAACGTCGACATAGATTCTCAAGACACAATGTAATTAGTATCTACATAATCAACCATATGGGACGAAGCACATATTTGGGCATTACATAGAAAAACCCAATCACATGACATGAGGATGAGGAAACACAAGTACAAGAGTCTGGAATTAGAAGATGGTGACGAATGGGTCATGGAAAGAAAATGAACAGTTTTCAGAACAAGGATTGTACAACATGCTCAAAGGCTTTGAGGGTTTTATGGGGGAAAGGAAAACATGATCGAACCTCACACCTTTGCATTAGGAATTTGAAGCTCTCATTTTCGTGATGGAATGCATGCAAATTTTCGACAATTACACGTAAATTTTGCGGCAATTTATTCAGAAGTGGTGAAGATGTTTTATAACTTGAAGAATAACATATGTTTGCAATATATATGGAGAAACTTTAAGATGCAAGGATCGTTTCAGCACTTTCATGATCAGACATGTGCCTGAAATGCTCAAATTATTTCGTTAATGAGCAACTCTACAGTTTCACAGTGCAGTTGTAATACTTAGGGTTCAAATTACACGGACTCGATCACTGAATAGACTTTTGATTTTGAAATTAAGCTAAAAAGTAATGGTTGTAATGCAAATAAAAGACAACATAAAATTGTTGTAAGTTAGATGTGAGAGGGCGCTAAACTCAAGGAAATTCCTAGGTAATTCACAATCGCAAACCAAACAGCTTGATATGGGTTCAGTTAAGAATCGTTCTAGTATTTAGAGCACAATAGTATAATCAATCATCTCTCGTTACAGAGACTATATGTGTTTAAATACTATAATTTCAAATCTCTTTGCAGATTCAGTTTATTGAGACAAGCATTAAACTCATGTTTGATAAGTTCACAAATTCCTAAATCAAATCTCTTTGCAGATACGTATTTTATAATATAAGATTAGTTCAAGTAATTGATAATATTTTGCATCTATCAATTATTCTATGATCTAGATTTCAAGTGATCAATCTAGAACTAGCATTAATCTCAATCTAGAAGAAGAACTAATAGATCACCTTAAAAGATTTATCAAGTCTAGCAATTTCTTCTTTAGCCCTTGAAGAACCCTAAATCTAACAAGTGGTTTACTTAAACATGAATCAATATACACACAAATATTATGAATAAACTACATAAATAGATCAAAGTAGATAGATCAGTTCAGAATTTTCTCTTAGAAGGTATTATGAAGTCTCTCCAAAGAAAATATAAAGTGTAACCGAAACAACGACTTTAGAATAATAGATGTATATCTAAACAATTATGACTCATTTGTCAATAATTTAGGATAAACTTGAAATTCTTGAAACTTCATAAAACTCGTCGGCTTGCATGAACATGATGAGTATTGACCGACACCAAGTCTAAATACGTGCTCCGACATCAGATTTTCAGCATAACTTCTATCTAAACCTGCAAATACTCAAAAAAAAAAAACGAGTCAAAATATATAATATAGACTTTAAAATATGACTTATATCATGGTCAAAAGTTTTGTAGTTATATCAACTCCTCCGGACTTAGCTTTTGCTTACCCTCAAGCAGAACACAGAACTAAGCCCATGAAAGAATTTTGAAAGTGCAAGAACTCACACATCCTCAGTAACCATCACATTTACCATTACCTGTTACAAGCCAAATTAAATAGTACTAACCTTAGAAAGTACTTCCATGTACTATGCCTCATCTTAGCAACCTAACCATTTCAGCCTACAGCTCATAAAAAACATCCAAATTCACCTCCGCTGACCTTACTTGAGATTTTTATGCGCAGTTTCATTAAAGGGATGTCGATCAAATGAAATGTGGAATTTTAACCATTCAGGTTTCTGGTCACACATATGGTCTTACTTTGGTTCATTTATCTCTCTTTTCTCTCTTAATCAGTTAATTTCTCCCTACTTTGGAGGATATCATTTTATTTTTTTATCGACTGAGTTTTTTGTACATGCTTCCATGACATACAAACACTAATGGTGGTTGTCACCAGTACCTGATTCAATTATTTTTAACATTTATCCTTTTGACTTTTCATTATTTTTCATTATTGAAGGGATAGAGAAGGGATCCATACTCACACAAACTAATCTTTTCAAACATGAACGAGGAACTCAATCCAGTGTATAGACAAGGCTCAAGAAAAGAGATTTAAGCTAATTAATGTTGGAGGGCAACTTTTGGATCCTTCAGATACTCTCACAAGCATGAAACTTATTGGAAAATCAACCCACTTTGGTCTTTTCCATATCATACAGTCTGCAATCAAAATATGAAAAGATTGGTGCTATGTAACAGTTATATGATTTGACTCAATAAAATGACACAACTGACACGACTAACACTAAAAACAAACACAATATTAGTAACTACCTCCACCATACATAGACAACAATGTCTCTAGTGTTATTACATCTGAAGTTGGCGAAAGAACCAAATAAAACTTAGTGACAACTAGAAAAATAAGAAAACATACATGTGTTCGGACTCGATGTCTACAACCACTAAAGTGGTCTCGATCGACACTGCCTTCTACACGATACAAACTTTTTTTACAAAAATTATGACTTACAAGTGGGTTGCCTCCCACCAAACACTTGACTGAAGTTATTAGTTCAACTTTTGGAGGCTGGAATCAGTTTGTATGAGAATGGGAACTTGCTCCAAAAGAAGCTCCGTCCAATATCTTGAGCTTCAGCACACTACTAATGACCCTTCACAGCAACCTTCCATTTGACTTTCAAACTAGAAGTGAGAACTGCTCCAACGCTTTTTTATCCTCCTCCCCTCACTAGATTTATGTGATTTAGATTAACATCTCCATACATGAGTTTTTTTTGACATCACTCTTATCACCTAAGTCTTCCTGAGAAGCAGCTAGATGCTAAGGCTTAATATTGAATTGAGGATCAATATATTTCTAAGGTTATTCTTAGAATTCTACACCAGGATTGCTTATCATACTAGCTTCTAGAGTTATTAACTAGAACCTAGAATCTTAGGATAATTGTGAGACATGAGAGTGTAATCAATTACCTGAACCTAAGCATGTTGAACTAGATACTTATACGCAACGAGAGTTGGTCTAAAAATTTAGTAGAAGAAATCGAATCTGATCCAATGCTTGTCTGAATCATTACATTCGCAACGAGAGTTGGTTTTTAATAAGATCTAGGCATCTGATAGTTTTCTGTAGCGAGAGATGGGTAACTTACTATTGAATTCGAGTTCTAGAATCGAGCAAAATAAAACCCTTGGCACTTATTTATTGTGCTTTCTCATATGTTACACAACCGATCTATTTATTGTTTTGTTTTATTGTTTTATAATTTCTGACTTGGCTTTGATTGAAACCATAATTCTATTGTGACTATAGTGATCCTCATATTAAAGAGGGTATCTTAAAGGTTAATTTGAGAATATTAATTTTGGCACTATTGCCGGAGACTGATTGATTCACTTTTAGACTACGTGTAGAATTTAGTCTAAGTCTTTATGTGTTTACTTACTTTCTTCTCTTGTGTTTCAGATGCATCCTGTGCAGTACCACCAGCAGCAAGAGAAAGTGCTTTATCGTGCAATTCACAAGTCTAAGAGACAGGTGCCGAACGACACTCTCCAAAAGCGATCGACACCACTCTAAACAGAATGTCGAATAACAATGTAGAAGTGTCGAGCGACACAGTTCGGCGAGAGAAAGAGATGTTTATGCCAGTGTGCCTAGTAGCCGATGAGAATGGGGTATTTCAAGATCCAAAAGGTCGTGGGCACGAAATAAAAGGCCATTTTATTGATGCACATGGGGCTGCAATCTCTGATGCAACCTATGTAGCGGAGAATGCAGAGATTGAATGTCAAAGGAAACTTAAAGGCTACAACAGACCTGGTTTGTTCTACATTAACTGGGTTGCGACTTTTCCTCCTACATTTTAGAAGCAAGCTCAGTTTGCCAATGAGATAGACAGTGTTGAACCATGCGAAGAGGTTGACTTTGAGGATGCAAACTTTGTCTACAAAGCTGGTTTTCAAGGTTGAAGATTTTGGTGATCAGCAATGGAGCAGCTTCACTGGCAGACAAAACTTTTCTTGCTACACCCAGACTCTCTTTTCCAAAAAAACTTTCCAGAGAAATAACAGCTCCACAAGGTACTATGGTTCTTCTTATTATCAGACTCGACAGCAGCAACTCAAGAAAAAATAATTAGAATCTATGATAGAACATATCTTGGAGGTTCAACATAAGATGACAACAAATTTTAATGGGAAGTTGGATGCCGTTTACATTCAGCTTAATAACAAAACCAAAGCTCTAAATATCCATGTGAAGAATCTGGAGGCTCAGATAGAGCAGACTGTTGAAGCTGTGAGGAGACAAGAAGAGCTTAAAAACAAAGGAGGAGGTTCTTTTAAGAGTTTCTTTTGTTGCAAAAACGAGCCAAAGAAAATAGACATTGAGACTTTTTTGGAGCAAATTATCATTCTCGTCTAGACTAAATCTGAACTCAGAAAGTCAAGCTAAAGATTGAAAACAAGCGCTCAGTGAGAGGTAACCCACTGTTAGCCAATTTCTTCATAAAAAATGAGGAAGAAGAATCAAGTACCAGCACGTTCGACGCCCCCTTCTACATGAGTATTGATCGACACTTATCTGTATTAATCGACATTCAATCCATTCTCAGGTACGAACTTGCATTTCCTTTGCTTTTATTTAGAGTTTTATCTATTTATTTCACTAATGTTATACTCTATATCACTACGGACAGTGTTGTTTAAGTCTAAGGGAGGTTTTATTGATATTGTGTTATGTTTTGAGTGTCAATGAGTTGTTTTATCGAGTCAAAATAGAGTCATTTAGGGATGATGAATTTTTCTTGGAACTAACCGCCTAACCACTCTTTAGCACCATCCTTTGAGTTAATCACTACATGGTGTAGTGAATGGAAATGCCAAAGTGGATCGACTTACCAGTAAAATCCACGCTTGCTGAGAATATCTAAAGAAACCAAAGATGACTTCCAATCTAATCTACTCAATTCGCTTGTCTTGAGGCTTGGCAGACACTAGATTAGATTCCTTATTAAGGTCTGGAAGGCAAAGTATTTGTAAGTCTAGTTTCCCTCTCTCTTTCCTTCAGCATCAAAATAGAAAAAAAATTGAGATGATTTCCTGAGTAGTAAAAGGGTATATGACCCCACTATTTTACTACAAGGGAATGATCACATAAAGTTAGAAGCGAGGGGTAGAAAAATTTCATGTGTCCTAATTATTCACCTACAATTTGCAGAACATGAAAACGAAGAAATAAGAAAATAATTCTGAGAAATGAGTAAAGAGGGAGGAAATGAACCAAAGAAGACTGCATGTGTGTTAAGAAACATGCATTTGCAAGAGTTCATGTGTTATTTGATCGATACTCCCAATATGATGTTGTAATTTAATCTCTTAAATGAGGCCAGTAGAGGGGTATGTCATATGGTATCTAGTGAGCTATGGGCTGGATGGTCAGGTTGATAAGAAGAGGTCAAGTACGATGAAATACCTTCTAAGGTTGGTATTATTTAATGTAATTTGCAACATTTTAGAGATGGTGGTGGTGTTTTAAAGTAAGGTGGTTCTCATGTTTTCAAACCTCTTCCACAGATTTATTATATATTTTGCTTTAGCGCAAACAAATGATAAGTCTGGAGGAGTTAATATACCTTAGTTTTTATAGATTTTGACCATGGTATAAGTCCAATTTTAGAGTCTATATTATGTGTTTTTGATTTTTAAGGGGTTTTACATGTTTAGGTGCGTTTTGCAACATGTTGGAGATTATGGATCCATTTGGAGCATCAAGAGAAGTGAAGCTGAATCGTTGAAACCGGACTCGTGATTTAGAGTCAGAATCGATTGACACTCGTATTGGTGTCGGTCAAAAATCATGTTGTTCGAGCAAGCCAACACAAATCTCAAGAATTGGACTTTGGCCTAGAATTTTCCAGTATTTGCAAAGAAGCCACTGATCGTGTTTTGCACTATATTTAGGATTTTCCATTCATTGTTTAGACTAAGTTTTATTCTACGCATACTTTGAGTTTTAGAGAGCTTTGGAGAGAAGGTTCAAACTCCTTTAAAGATTGAATCGGAACTCTAGTGTTTCTATTATAGCTATGTAGTTTATTCATTATATGATTGTTGTTTCTTCTATCATGTATGAGTACAAAACTTGTTAGATTTAGGGATTTTAGGGCTTAATGTCAGAATTGTTGATTGATAGAGTGCAATGGTTATTCTTAAAATTCTACAACATGATTGCTTATCATACTAGTTTCTAGAGTAATTAACTAGAACTTGTAATCTTAGGGTAATTGTGAGACATGGGAGTGTAATCAATTGCATGAACTTAATCTCATTGAACTAGATTCTTATTCGCAACGAGAGTTGGCCTAGGAATTTAGTTTAACATATCGTATATGATATAATGCTTGTTTGAATCATTGAATTCGCAGCGAGAGATGATTTTTAATAGGATCTATGCAGCTGTTAGTTTTCTACAGTGAGAGCTGGTTAGATTACTATTTAATTCGAGTTCAGAAACGAGCATAATAAGACCATTGACATCTATTGATTGCGGTTTTGAATCTCCTGTTTGATTTTCCTAGATTTAGACTTTCTCATCTCTTACACAACCGAACTATTTACGGCTATGTTTCTTTGCTTTATACTTTCTGAATTAGCTTAGCTTGACACCATAAGTTTGTTGTGTGATCCTAGTCCATGTGGATTCGATTCTTAAGTACTACAGTGATCCTCTTATTTGAGAGAGTATCTTAATGGTTAATTTGAGCATATCACAAAATTCAACATATCAGTAATGTCCTTAGACATGATACTCATTGTATACCTTGTATCGCAAAGAGCTTCAGCTAATTAAACTCCTGAAATAGGGCAACGAACAACAAACTTCCTAGGGTCTTCTAGCTTTGTCAGTTTCTTTATCCCTGTAGATGCACTTCTAGCTTCATAAAACAGTGCATTAATCTCTTCCATAGTATCTCTTGTGTGTTTGAAAACTGAGTCAAGTGAAATTCATCCTGATCTTCCTCAGTAATACGCCATCATGAATCGTTTTCACTCTCTTGGGGAAACCAATAAATTCTTTTGCGCTGGTAGGCTATTTTAGATGATTTGGCACTGCAAAGAATGGGACTTTAAGCTTGTAGACCCTCTACTCAACCAGTTTTAGAGACATAGAAAGACACGATATAGACTCGAACGGGTGTCGACCGACATTAGAGGGGTTTTGATCGACATCGAGTACTCGTGTCGACACCTTCAAGTCGATCATCATTGATCTTGGCACGTTTTGAGAAATATCCGAGTCCTTTCCCATTGGGTGTCGATCAGCACTAGATGAGTATCGGTCGGCACCATTTCTTAGTGTCAACTCTTCAGTGTCAACTTAGAAAATCTGGGGGTAATTTCAGTTCGTCAAAACTCGATTTCTCATGGTTTTTAGAGGGTGTCGACCGACACCATGAGTGTCGATCGAAACTAAGCTTGTGACTCCAGAGTCACCTTTGTTCAGCTTTTTTAGCTCTCTAGATATGTGATGTTCCTTTCCCTCTGCCATGATGAAAAAAGCATAGCATGATGACAAAAAGCATCTTGGGTTTGTTTTTGACCTTCCAGGAAGCATTCCTTCTAGTCTTTTACAGCCTCAACAGTATTTGCAACATGAGTTTCCAGCTTCTTGACATTAGTGTTCAAAGTTTCAATTTTCCCATTCAGAACAATATACATGGCATCCATCTTCTTATTGAACTCCACACTCTATTTCTGCTGTGTTTCAGAAATATGTTACAACATACCTTCATCCTACTCTCTTGAGTTACTGCATGAGGAATCTAATAAGTTGAGGATCCATAGTTCCTTGTGAAGCTTCTGTTACCCTGGAAAGACTTCTGTAACTAAGATCTCTAATTGTAGCCTTCAAAACCATTCCCACTAACATAGTTCACATCCTTCTTTTCAGATGGTTCCAAAGTTTCAACCTATGCAGCAAAGTGAACATTCTTCTTGCTCACCAGGAGATTGTGAGCTGAATATACCTTGGATTTCACTTCAGAAATCTAACTTCCATCCATGTTTCCAACTGATTTCATCATGTCAAGATTTGCATTCTTGGGACTACTTCTAGACACAAAATTCTCAATGAATCTCTTAGCTTCTTCTAGGCTTCTAGTATTGAAGTTTTCTTCACTTAAAGCATCCAAAACCATATGATAACTCCAATTAACTCTCCTAAACAAGATATCCACCAGTTGAACCTCACTAAAACCATGGTGTCAGTAGTCTCTTTGGTATGCTCTGAATTTGAACCAAGAAGTCTTGAGTGCCTTAGTAGGACCATTGGAAAACATGGAGATTTTGTTTATGATCTCCTCAGACCTCACATCGTCAAAGAAATTATTCAAAAATCATTCTTGGTCTCCTTCCAAGTAGTTAAGGACCCTAGCTGCCACTACTTGAGCCAATAAGCTGCATCCGCAGCAAAAACGTATGGGAACAACTTGCAGAAAAGATAATCTTCTACGACACCATTCAAATTGATGCTCCCACTAGATCCTCAACCTTCTTAATATGGTTTATAAGATGCTCATGAGGAAGACCAAGAAAAGGGTGTTTAACCACAAGAGTGTAGTATACAAGTTTCAGCTCAAATTCATTGATCTATAGTGGAGGAGGTTGAATAGCAAACCTATTAGCATAAAATTGATCATGCCTATTGTAGTCTTCAAGTCTTTTACCACGAACACCTCCAACATTATCATCCACAACCACTTCACCAAGGATCACATTCCCCTGCTCATCAATCTTCTGGCCAACTCTATTTCGTGCATGACCCTCTTGGTTTCATAAGACTCCTTCAGCATCAGCCTCTAGAAGTACTTGATTATCCATCTCTGCGGTTGCACGAATGGTATCGATCATCACTCTAATGATGTAGGTCGACACTAGCTTCTTAGACTTCCGGCTGGTGCGTTCTAACTCAAGTAGTTCCTGATTTGAAATATTGAAAAGCTGTATTTGTTTTTTTTTGTTTTTGTTACTGCAATGTATGCACCAGAAACACAAAAGAAAAACTAGTAAATAAACATAAATTAAAAATCTAATCTAATTTATACTTATTCTAATGGTGAATCAAGAGTCCCTAGCAACGACGCCAAAATTTAATATACTCAAATTATCTCCCTAATGAGCAACTCTACAGTTTTAGAGTTCAATTGTTACACTTATAGATCAAATCCACAGAGACTCTGGATCACTTAATAAATTTTTGGTTTTGGAATTAAACTAAACACTAATGGTTGTAATACAAAATAAAAGACAATATAAAACAGTTGTAAGTTTGATGTGAGAGGGCTCTAGACTCAGAGAAAATCACAGATAATTCAAAATTGCAGACTAGACAAATGTTCTAGAATTTTCAAATGAGTCCAAAACGTAATTAAACCTGCAAAGACTCTAAAAATGATTAGAAATCTAAAATAGACTCTAAAACAAGACGTATATCATCGTGAAAACCCATAAAACTATGATATATCAGTGCCCCTTACTCAAAATACAAAGATACACAATATTGCACGAAGTGACCAAAAATCCACATAGACACGTAATTCTCATTTTGGTATAAAGAGTTTTGATAGAATCTTGTATTGATGTCAAAATAATGATATTCTCTTATTTGTAAAAAAAAGAGAGGGAATAGACTATTCATGTGCAATGTATGGTAGTGTTGTACTACAAGTCTCTGATGGCTTATTCATTGTATTGAAACTAATGGGTTTTGTTGTGGCAGTTTCCAATCGGTGATGTGTGAACTATGGAAATAAAGAACACAGGGAATCATAACCGCTTCAAACGCTAAAAATTTAATTTACACATGCATAAGCAAAAAAAATTACAGCCATGTATAAGATCAACCAGTCCATCAGCTACCCGTAGAGCCTTGCATATGAATCAACACTATCATATTCTTATTCAAAATTTTAAAATATCAAATAATTCCTAGTGATAGAATTGAAATCTATCAGATAAAGTACTAGCGCTTCTTACTGAAACAAGGATTTGTCGATCCAGAAAACCAGCTAAACGAGATAATCACATATGACCTACGTTGAGTAACAATACATACAAATAAATGTGAAGTAAACACAACTCAATAATACAAGTACACATAAACTACGTACTTATTTCAGTTGTTTAAGAGAAATTAAACACACTCAACAACCATTTTATTACTTCATTTTGATTAAGCTCTCTTTAAGTTTTCAGAAGTCAATCAAGATCATACCGTTAATGTCAATAGTCTTCTGTGACTAACTAGGCGACGAAGTCACTAATGATGGATGCATTAGTTGTTAATAGATGAGTTATGCGGAGTGGTAGAGACCATGTAGATGCAGATGATGTAGCTGCATAAGGATAAACTTGAGGGTTTATGTCTTGAAGAGATTCATGAAGTAGTTGTTGATGCAGTCTGCGTCAGAGAGTGCACAAGGAGGTAAGCAGAGTGGTGGAGACCATATGGATGCAAGATACTGAGCTAGCATGGGATAAACTTGAGGAGCAAGTTTATACCGTGGAGAAAAGGCAATAAGATAAACTTGGGGAGCAAGTTGATGCCTTGAGGAATAAACACAATTCCAAGAAAATGAAGTGTACTTATTAATATGGAAGTTGTCCATATCCATGGTTACTTGGACAGGGATTTTCGGAACGTGGAGATCACTATAAAAGAGCCATGGGATTGGCTGTATCCCATAAGGCACTGAGGCTATTATTATAAAGGAAGGGTGAGAATCCCTTAAGAGTGTTCTTGGGTTGTGCTGAAGCAGACACTGAAGCATACGACGATGGAGAGACAAGTTTGGGTAGATTAGGAATCTTTCAGTAGTAATTGTTAAGGTGCTAACAATTTTTGTAAAGATGACTAAAAAAGTCTTGTATAAATTGTTTAGGCAATTTCTAATAAAAAAGTGTTTGCTAATTCCCATTGTCTCTTGATTTATCTTCTGCATTGCTTTATTGTGGCGTCATCTTTGCACTAACAATTGGCATCAGAGCATGATTGCAGAAGACAATCATTTTAGATGATGTCCAGTATGGTCATTGGAAGGTGCGCATAAAGCAGTTGATTCAAGGAATCAATGAGATTGCGTGTAGAGCTATGAATATTGGGTGGGAGGAGCCTACCCTAATTACAGCAGAGGGGAATAAACTCAAGCCGAAGGAGACAAGACAAGGAGTTGTTCGTGGTTTAATGAGACAAGAGATCAAAGTGCGTCAGGAAGTGATGCGAGGTGAGATCGAAGTGCGTTAAGAAGTGACGGATGTGAGATCAAAGTGCGTTAAGAAGTGATGCGAGGTGATCATCAGGAGACTGATGATGATATCACTAATATACTATAGCAACGGGTGAAAATTGCACTCAATGTAGATGAGATGGGGATCATAGTCACGATTAAGATACATGAAGAATGCCAGGTCCTCAACAGAAGTTGTTCGTAAAGTAGTTCGACGAATGCGTCAAAGCATGATGCACACTTATCATGATGAAGAAAGGAGCAGACGGTGTGTCTGTGACGTAAGGCTTGACATCTAAGCATCTATTTTATCTTAGTATGCAATCAAGCAAGGGGAGAAGTAGTGACATTCTGGTCCAAGGAGTGCATATCTCGTGAGGAAGAAGAGCATGGTGATGGACGACCTGATGTAGATATTGCATATCTCGTAGGGGAGAAAAACATATCTATTGTAGATAGCGTTAATCTTGTGGGGGATAAAGGCATATCTAGCATGGAAGTTTCCAGGTGAAGAAACGTGGTTGTTGAACCAGAAGGGTATTGTGCTTGATTGGCACACAAAGCTAAAAGGGGGAGATTGAAGATGCAACCCGAAGCTTGTAGATGTCAATAGTCTTGTGTGACTTACTAGGCAACGAAGTCACTGATGTTGGATGCATTGGTCATTAATACAGAAGGTATGTAGAGTGGTAGAGACCATGTGGATGCAAATGTTGTAGCTGAAGAAGGATAAACTTGAGGGTTTATGTCTTGATGAAGTCACTGAAGTAGTTGCTAATGCAGTGTACGTTAGAGAGTGCAACAAGAGGCATGCAGAGTGGTGGAGACCATCTGGATGCAAGATGTTGAGCTGAAATGGGATAAACCTGAGAGCAAGTTTATATTGTGGAGAAAAGGCAAGAAAATAAACATGGGGAGCAAGTTTATGCCTTGAGGAATAAGTACAATTCTAAGAAAATAAGAAGTGTACTTATTAATATGGAAGTTATCCATATCGATGGTTCCTTGGACAAGGATTTTGGAAACATGGAGATCACTATAAAAGTCATGGATTGACTGTATTCCATAAGACACTGAGACTATTATTATAGAGTAAGGGTGAGAATCCCTTAAGGATGTTCTTGGGTCGTGCTGAAGCAGACCTGAAGCATACGACGATGGAGAGCTAAGTTTGGGTAGATTAGGAATCATTCAATAGCAATTGTTACGGTGTTAACAAGTTATGTACAACTTATTAAGCAAGTCTTGTATAGATTGTTTAGCCTATTTCTAATAAAGAAAAAGGTGTTTGCTAATTCTCATTATCTCTTAATTTATCTTTTGCATTGCTTTATTGTGGCGTCATCTTTTCAGTAACAACCTACATAGAATAATAATACATACAAATAAATGTGAAGTAAACACAACCCAATGATACAAATACACATAAACTTAGTACTTATATAAGTCGTTTCCTTAAGAGAAATTAAATACACTCAACAACCATTTTATTACTTCATTCTGATCAAACTCTCTTCAAGTTTTCCGAAGTCAATCGAAGTCATACCGTTGACCTGCAAAGAAAACAAGCCATATGTACTCCCAAGCATATCAGTACTTTTTATGCAGTATACTACAGTAACGTATACAAAGATATGAGATTTATATTCCATTAAAAACATGGCATGAAGCCATTTCTTTTGAGGATGGACCAAATACAAAATAAAAAAAAATTGAAGTTTGATTTGTCATTTATAATTGGGTATTTCACTAAACACGCACACAAAAGAAATAAGAAATATATAGTAGTTATGATTTCTTCTTTTCATATATTGATGCTCAAGAAGAAGGCAAAATAGAAAGTATATATATATGTATATATATATTCTTATAACGTTTGCAGTCTGAATGATCGTTCCAATCTGAATATATACTTACTAGGGCCTAGCTCGTGTTTTCAACAGTATTTGTATCTTTTATGTTTGAACTTGTTATAATATTGAGCTGATCTTAAATAAGTCACAAAATGTAGTGTTTTGATCACCTTTTTATAACTGTAAACAAGAAAACAAACGTGAACAGAAAGGAGACAATTCACTTAGTATAGTAAAAGTATTCGGTGTAAACCTAAAATGTTCATTAAATTTATTTTTACAGATTACCAAAAAATATTATTTTTATTGTAACATAAAAATGCAAACACAAATGAACGTAGCTGGATTAAGTAAGAGTAGGATAAGTTTACCTCAACTTGTATGGTGTAGATAACCCTATCATCAACAATAGAGGAGATACAGTTAAGAAGGCAGAGACCATTTTCACTAAGCACTTGAAGAACACTGGAAAGCCGTGGTTGGCCACCACGGCTGCGGCTGCTAAATACTATTTCCAGACCCGTTAAACAGTGACGAACCACCACATGATTCATCATCTTCATCTCATCGATTGAATCATCAGAGAAGCTTCCTCTAGACAGTAACATGAGCTCATCTCTCTTCGAACTCAGCTCCTTAATCTTCCTATGTAGATACGTTATGTAGTTTGCAGCCTCGTTCACTTGATCAGATGTGGAACGCTTACCCTAAGCAAAAGATCCAGTCAAGAAATTAATAATAATAGATCTAGTATTAGGAATCTCTTAAGAAAACCAATATAGTGAAGTCAGAAGCACAAAGTCAAAACACTTGCGATGATTTCTTTCATTTTCTTACATGGAAGACCAAGTCAAATGACAGAGACTGCGTAACAGATCTAAAGGAATAATAAATAATCAAAATCAAGATTAGGGTTTTAGGAATTGGGTAGTGACCTGAATGAAGTGAAGAGGGAGAAGGGAACGAAGAGAGGCATAAAGAGAAGCCATTTCTTGTCTTCTTTGTCTCTCGGTTTCTCTATGCATCATCTTGCCCCTATCCTTATGATCAGTACTTACACTCAGCTTCGTACACCGTCTTCTCTTCTCCCGACAATCGTCCATCTAAAAGCTTTGGTGGTCCAAATTAATAGAATATTTCTTTAAGAGATTTGTCTTTTGATGATGCTGAAACAGCAAGATCTGATCTCCTGGGATTTTGTGAGCTGGGGTTCGATTTTTACACTTTGGAAGGACAAGGTCAGGGCTTTGTTGTAAAGTTGAAAATTATTGTGGTCTTGAGGATTTGAGCAAAATAATTAAAGAAAATATTTGTTTGATAATATTATTTAATTGGAGAAGAAGATACGTTAGTTAGACGTATCAGAAAAAGAAGGAAAATAAATTAAAATACGTTTGTCAGGGTACGCACGCGGTGTGAAGTCCCTTCATTGATTATACACTGCACTTTATTGTGTCATACATGGAGCAAATGATAGCTGATCACCAACCTTTCAAGAAGCATTATTGGCCTCGTGGAGACACTTCTGAGCCGATCTTAATCACCCCAATTTTTTTTCCAGACCCTGTTTTTCGTGAGAAAACTATGAAGTCCAAACCGACTGTATGCAAAGCTCGACTGAAA